>JAFIRS010004711.1:0-20000 GCA_018342105.1 Gonioctena quinquepunctata
AAATTGAACCCAAAACCTACTAAGAATACAAATCTCCACCTTGTTGTGTTGCTTTTATTCTGAAAACCCAAACCGACTGATGTTATTACACCGTTGCTGTTATGAGAATGTGAACGGGTTTTTTTTGGGAAAATGGAACCCAACCTTATAAAAAAATTTTTACAACCCCGCTTCCAAAGTGTACAACGAAAAAAATGGACAAAAAAAAACAAAAATACGATTCGGTATGTAAAAACCTGTATACTTAAGTTTTTTGGGTTTCGCACGGAATTACAGGAATTCTCTCTGCCATTGACGTCTTCCGGTTCATTGAGCGATTACCGTTTAATTTGGGTTTAGACTGGGGTTTTCCTGAAAATATCAGACTAGTTCAGGGATTGGATGACCCGGAAACAATGAGACAAAAAAAGTGGTTGGAATTTTCTGCAAAATGTATGCGGCTGTGAAAATGGGAAAAAATCTGTCCTGAATGAAGGGTTTACGTCATTCACAAAAAATTTCAATGCTAGATATGGTCTGAAATTAGAAAAACTTTTTGAACATTGTACATCAAATTCGTGGGGAATGCTACTTTTGTTTCTTCAATCTTAGATATCCAAAAAAAATGGATGGTTAAAAAGGCTTTGAACTCAAATGGTTAAAGGGACTGAAATGGATTAGCCCTATATCTTTTTCCCCAACCAAGAAAAAAGGTTATAATTTTTTTGATATAAATATCTTCAATTATAATTTCAGAGATTTATAGATAACGAAAATTGTCATTTAGAATGCCATGAGAATATTGATGACGACGATAGTGATAATGATGTCATGACGAGGATGATATCGATAAGGGATAGGAAAAGGGGTAAGGGGACGAGATGATATTTAGTCTCCAAAACTATCTGCGTGTCTACCTTTTTTTTAAAAAAAAAATCGCTTTAAAAAAAAAAGGAACCTGGGAAATAATAAAAAATAAATGATAGACCTTATTTGAAATGGAATGATTTTTTTTTTAAATTTTCCCTAACAAAATTTTTGATTCCCTAGATTTATTCAAAAAAAAATCATAACCAAACAAATTTTCCACATGCTTGTTTTTCGTTTTTCCATCAAAAACATCAAATGACAAAAGAAAGTTCAAATTCTTCAGCTTTAACAGTTTAATAGGTAGAAATTCGTTATGGGGGATTATATCTTTTAAGGTGTTTTTAAATAGATTAATTGTGGATGTTTTTCAAAATCTTCAGTTCTTTTTTGGTCTTGTTTGGGAAAAGGACATAATCTAAACTTTTTAAAAGGGTCCCGTTTCTAAATAGATTTTTTGGCTTCAAAACCCTTGAGGGGGTGGCTTTGCCAGAGATTTGGGATCTACCAGTCCGTGGGGATTCTGCATTTTTTCTGCATGAAATTTTTTTTTGATATCTTTCCACATTCCGTAATATGGCCCCTGATTGGGAAAAGTTATTTTAACTGAATCGTTTTTTTATACATTTGAAGAAAACACAAATAAATATTATTTTCAGTTTGGGTCCCCCAAATAAAAAATGTCGGAAAATGTCCAACATTTTTACCAAAAAAATTTAATGAAATGTAATGGATAAAAGTAAGGGTCCCCCTTTTTTTCTATAGTTGCTGGGTCAAAAAAAACTGAACGAGATTGGAAGAACACAATGTTGAAGTATAGATGGAAATTTGTCTTTTGTAATTAACATTATTTTTTGTTATATCAGAAACTGGCACATTTTTTTGGGGTAATCAAAACAAATATCTTCTCTAGAAATATTGTCGGCTGTTTTTTTTTATATTTCCTCTGGTAAATAATTCTTCTTTCGTGCAATTTTGGGGATAATGTATGTCAACTTCAAGGAATATCCATATGGATCATTGTCTGCCAAAACCATAATGTCTAAATTTGTGATTTCTTCTCGAGTTAGCCAAGGAAATCAGATGTAGGTAATGGTTGTGACATACTATCCCATAAAAATTTGCACCCAAATAGGGAAATGAATGATGATTGCTCATTGGGATAAAATCAGGCAAAAATTTTTTGGGTTATATGCTTCCAAATGCTACATTGACAAAACCCTTTACGGATCCCTTTTTTAAAAAAATTTATCATATCAATGTCAGTTAGCAGTTCAAGTTCAATATTTGTATATTTCAACATTGCATCCCAAGATAATCCAGGTGCAGTATAATTTGGGGCGGGGATCCAACATAGGTATCAAAAACAAATCCGTCTAAAATTCTCGAAAATTTTTCACATAGTAGTAGGACATCAGATTTTAAATATAAATCCGAATATTCCCCCAAGACTTTTACATTCAAATAGTGCCCAAACACGTTCGGCTCTCATATAATTTTTTCCTTGATACATTTTCCCTCTTTTCAAATTGTCATTAAAACTGTTTTTTTGTCGGTAAATTGGGATGACCCAATTTATTGATGTTGTCCACAAAACTATAGGGGAAAACACCTTTCTGCCTAAATTAAAATTTTGAATTTTTCTTTATGGGAAAACATTTTAACATCTCTTACATTGCTTATCACTCAAATTTGCACCCAATTTTTTCAAAAATGAATTTGGGAATGAACTTAAGGTTTTATCTATAAATCTCTTTTTTCCAAAAATTTTTTTTAAATTTTTTCCTTCTTTTTTTTTGATAGCAAATGTGTGTAGAGATGTTTTGTAAACGAAATGTTTTTTTTCCCCCTTTTAGTTTGGGGAATAAACATCAACCTTACCCTTTTTCCTCATAAAAATTTTTAATGAACATATGGCAATCAAAAACCACTCATATTATGGCATAAAATTTGGGAGGGTTTGGTATTTTGAAATTCAAATTACAGGCAGAGTGCGCTGCTGGATATTTTTTTTCCCCCCGTGGAGGATAGTGATTCTGATTTTAATTTTTCCCCTTCTGTAAAAATTTTTTTTCACATATCCCAAAGTGGTGGCATTTAAAATTTCCCCTTTTTCCTCTTCGGGGGTTTTTTTAGTCATTGGTTTGACATCCCTCAAATGATTATTATATATATTCCTTAAATCTTTTTTATTCGCATTGTGAAAATTTTTTCCCGCATCAATTTCTATAGGGAAACAAATTTCGTTAATTTATCATAAAAGGAACAATCAGATAAGCAAATGAGAAAACTTCGTGCGGGGAAGGTTCTATTCGTGTACGCGAGTTGGGGATTTTTCCCGGTGGTTTGTATAGGCTTCAAATCGATTCAAAATCTGCATAAAATAAAAAAGGTACATTCATTTGTTTTTCCCGGAAAAAAACTTTTAATGTATTACCGGCCACCTTTTTCCCCATATTTATTGATTTTTGAAATCAGTTTGCGGTACTGTTGTAAAATACATGTTTTACAATCGTGCATCTGGGCGCAACAGTAATCGCTCATTCAAAAAGTACAAAAAAACATCCCCCACAGAAATTTTTTTTGTGTTCATGGGGGCTGAAATTTGACTTGACACCAATCTTGAAAATTTTTTTACCCAACAATAATGACTATTTCCCCCTCATCTGTGATAAGCAATAAAATTGACATGTCTTCTGGGGTTTTCTAAAGGGGTATCCAAGGGGCCCAATCCCCCATATTTGACCCCTCTTATTTCAATCTTAGTTTCCAAACCATAAACATTGACTGGAAATATCTTAAATCTCAAACTTTTTTTATATCACGAAATTTTTACTGGAAAATCCATACCTGTTACATTAAGACAGTCCTTAATGTGGATAGGATGACACCTCCGACCCCCTTTATTATTAGGGGGGAAAAATTTGAAAGATGCCCGGCCCATGAAAAGAAACATTGGTTTTCCTTTTTTTTATGTTGACAACACCTTTTCTTCTCTCAATGAATTCGGGAAGTTTCATGTTTTGATGATCCCCCAAAATTGGACTGTATTTTTTTATGTTCACCCTCAAGGAACATTTTTCTCACAACCCATCCTGAAAAATTCTTTTTTTAAAACCTTTCATCATTTGCAACAATTAAAACCCACAAACCTGAATCACGCCCCCTCAAACTCCGTATTTTTGGGTAATTATAAATGTAAGAAAGAGAAAAAACCATTAAAAATCAGTTGATCGATCTTAAGATTGGGAGAATTGAACGATTTGATTTTCGTCAATTCCTGGTTTGAATGACATAATTTCCCAAACACTTCCATGTTGACCTTGAGGAAGGTTGTGTAGTTTAATTTTTTTTCCAAAAAACCCCCAAAGAAATTTTATGCTTGATATCATTGAAAAAGGTGAAACTTGTATCATATTCTCACAAAGATACTCTGTAGCGGGAAAATGCGACATTTGAATGCTTTTTTAATGAGGTGTACACCACCACCCAAGTGAACACATGAATTGTCCTGTGTGCGAGTGTTCTGTTTTTGGGGTTGGAACTTGACAAATTTGGGAAAAGTCACATTTCAACAATTACATGTATGAGTGGTGCAGGTGGTGAGTCATCGCCATTGTTAATTTAACCGTTTCATGGGGCCCTCCCCCGGGAAGTTTCCCGTTGATGTCGACGAAGATTTTCACTACGGGTGAATGAGGGGGCTAACGGCGACGATATGAAAATTTAGTCTCCAAAGCTTTTTCTGCCCCAGTGTCACCTTTTTTTTTAAAAAAACATATGGGCCAAAAAAAAAGGGGGGAATTCCGGGAAGTAATAACATATTGTTATAAATGATAGACCTTATTTAGCGAAATGGAATGATTTTTTTTTTCAATTTCCATAACAAAATTTGTGATTCCATAGATTTATTCAAATAAAATCATAACCACAACGAATTATTTTCCTACATGCTTGTTGAGAATTCATGTTTTCTCCATCAAATAACATCAAATGACAAACAGAAAGTTCAAATTCTTCAGCTTTAAGCAGTTTAATAGGTAGAAATTCAGTTATGGGGCTTGATTCCCATATCTAATTGAAGGTGTTTATGAAATAGATTAATTGTGGATGTTTCCTCAAAATCTTCAGTTCTTTTATTGGTCTTGTTGGAAATGGACATAATCTAAGCTTTGTAAAGGACGTCCAGTTTCTAAATAGATTTTGTTCGGCTTCAACAACTTCGAGGGGCATAGGCTTTGCCCTAGCAGATTTGAAGTGATCATACCAGTCCGTGGGTAGTTCTGCATAAATTTTTCTGCATGAAGTTTTCTGTTGATATCTTTGCCACATTCCATGTAACTATGGCCTCTGATTGGAAATGTTATTTTAACTGAATCTAGATTTTTTCGGTATGTACTATTTGAAGAAGAACACGAAATAACATATTATTTTCAGTTTGGCCTCCACACAAATAAAAAAATGTCAGGAAAAATGTCCAACATTTTCACCAAGAAAATTGAATGAAATGTAATGGATAAGAGAGCTAACGGAGTCACCGCCTTTGTTTCTAGTAGTTGCTGGATACATATAGAACACTGAACGAGATGTGGACAGAACACGAATGTTGAATGTATAGATGGAAATTTGTCTTTTGTAATTAACATTATTTCTTGTTATATCAGAAACTGGCACATTTTTGGCGTAATCAAAACAAATATCTTCTCTAGAAATATTGTCTGGCTGTTTTTCTTTGCATCACGTTTCCTCTGGTGAAATAATTCTTCTTTTGATTTGTGTGAGTTGTTTTCTATTTCAAGTTCAAGACGTCCTTCTCTATTTGTTTATATTTCACAGATATTCTGTACTCTATGCATCGTTTATCAGCTTACAATCCTTCTTTTTCTGAGGAATGCGTGTCACACGCACCACAGGTGTCTGACCTTGGAAAACCTAAAGCTATATCGAAAATCCGAGACTCTTTCCTATATCACATGAGGACACCTCCCAGCATCTTTTTCTTTATGTAAATAGATTGAAATACTCAAATTGTAAAACAATAGGACTGCATTGCGAATCCAAAGTCACAAACTCTGGAAGCAGAAAAAAGCACCACCTGTAGCAGAAATCTCACAAACCCCTACTACAACAGGAAATGGTGTCATCCAAATTCAACTGATCAATGGAACTGACGGAATTTGTACACTTCCTGGAAAAACAACTCCATACAACTCAGACATTACCCGAATTATCTCATCTTTATCAAAAATCATTCCAAATTAGCCTCGACCAAAAGACAAATCTCACTTTGCCAGAAGTCGCAGAAAATATTTGCAGCACTATGAATTCCATGACGACAAAATAGAAAACAGAAATTCTCCTTTCATTCTAATTTTCACCGAAATATGTAAATTCCAAAAAATCCGGAAATTATATCTATGATTACTCAAACGAACTTTCGTAACTTACGTTTATACTGAACTCAATTAATTCACACATCGAGAGCAATAATATTTTCCCGTCCCCTAATTTCCTGAACTTTGGTCTAAAGCAATATAGTACCCATCTTGATGCTGAATGAACCTAAAGATGATCCCACTGCATATCGTCTAATCTCATTCATATGCTGCATGTTGAATTGTTGGAGAAAATATCGAAATACAGACTAACGTGCTATTCAGAAAAATATTAATTTCTTTACCCAATTCAGTGGTTTCGGAAATACATTACCCACATACAACTTGGTAACACTTGAATCAGAAGTACATGAAGCCTTCTTGTAGAAAAAGAGAGTCGCAATATTATTCGACATTCATGAAGCTGTCAACAATACATGGATATACCATATCCAAAACAACCTAAAAGTGGATTATCTGAGGCCAACCCAGTCATGATCCATCCAAATTCTATATTGAGTCCAACCCTAAACTAATAGCCATAAACAACATACTGAGCAAGCTGAGATCTCCCGTGAAACTCAAGTCATATGCTGATGATTTATTCATATACACAAAAAGCAATCATGTTCCTTCAGCCAGTCAAGTACTACAGAATTTCAACCAGGAAATGGACAACTCGTCTCTTAAAACAGTATTTTTCCTCTCAAACGAAAAGACTCACTTCGTTATCTTCAGTGAGAGATAAAATACAGACAATATTGACTCAACGCTAATCGGATCCATCTTGGAGGATTCTGAAGAAATAAATTTCCATCGAAAATGGAAGCCCCACATCGAAAAACCTACAACAGTTAGATATGGGGCGCCGATACATCAAATATTATCAATCTCTATAGAACTACAACGAGTAGTGAATTAGATTACGGCTAAATTTGTTGAAACACCGCAAATAAAACTTCATTACGAAAATACGACCGACCTCAACAGAAGCTCAGCATCAAGACTAGCCCTCGATGCTCCTCGAACCACTTTCATTATTGGTATACCACCACCACCACCACCCAACTTACGTCACCACCTGCCGACCCATCTAATGTAACTGATTTCATTCATTCGACCTATTTTTAAAACAATATCCTCCATATGCCCACCGCAAGAATGCATTACCTTCACAGGTGGAACGACAGCTATACTAGAGTCACTCAGAATGGGTAGGGAAGATCCTAGAAATAAGATCATTCTTATCACAGACTCTGTGAGTGCAATATATGGACTGAAACAATTTCATCCATCCCAAATGAGTTTCGTTTTACTGAAATTAGTGTTTTGCCAACTACAGCAGAAAGGAAAAAATATTCTATTTACGTAGGTAACTTTCTCCGTAGGGATCAAGGGAAATGGAGAACCTGATTCCCTAGCCAGTAAAGCAATTTCCAATGGGGATGCACTTTTCAAAGTAAGTTTCCTTCCTCGGACCACGAATCATCATTTCGCAACTTTATAATTCACACCTGGCAATCAACCTGGACTGAAACAACAACCACATTCAAAGAACTAGTTGATGAGAAGTTATCACTAATGAGGCGCGACCAAGTCATCATCAACCGCCTCCAATTGGGATTTATGCTCTAACTCACTAACATATCTAATATAAATATCCACTTCTATCTATAACAACTGTGCTACAACTCACAGTCAAACACCTCTTGGTGGAATGTCCATTATGTAATGACAAAAGTGTATTCAACAACCTAGGGGACAACACCAAAACAATCCTCAACGGTGCTTTGTCGCTTTCTGCTAATAACTCATTGCAGTTGATGCGTTTTTTTTTTTGTTGAAATGAGAGGAAAGGTTATAAACATTGAAGGTCCCGGAAACAGACCACACTCCATGGCAAATTTCTGAGGCACACCTGTATTTCCTTCATTCCTTGGCTGTAAATGGAAACATTGACGTCTATCATTTCTGAAAATTATAAAACCAATCATCCAGTGAACGTTCCATCCAGTATCAGTTTCTAAGGAGTAACATGAGTTGAGATTGCATAGGGTTCATTACACATATTCAGATAGGATATTGGAATAGTTTTTTGTAGCAGTGCTCACTAACAATCGGGATTTCAACAAGTTCAGAATTACCTTGTAATCCAATCCATCGCGCCAATTGTGTATTTTCCTCCTCCGTTTCTATGGCAGCCAAGCCCATGTCCATAACACGGCAGAATTGGTTAGCTCCTTCCCATGTTTGCTGAAATAAAAATATCATATGATTGAAATATATTTCAATACACGAGGTATGGGATAAGTAAGAGGCGAGCCAGTGTACATGAATCAACTGTAACCAGCTGTCGATAAAAAAGAAACTAACAGTCGTGAAGATGAGAATCAGCAGTAATATCAACGAAAGTCGCGAGGTTATTTTTAAATAAAAACAAAAAGTGGTGTTATCAAAAATCTGGACATATGAAATGTAAAAAAATTGAATAACTTCCGTTGAAAAAGTCAGTAGGAAGGTATTTGACTAAACAATAGCCTTCACATACATGGGTTATTTTTAACAGATTGGAATGTATGTGGAGAGGTGAGTTCCTGCAACCATAGACGCAAGAACTTTGAAATAAAGGAAAACATCACAAAAACCACGCTGTGCTTTGTGCCACGCTGAACTTCACCTGTGTTATTCAACATTTTTGTGAATGATATCGGTTGCTGTTTTGAAAACTGTGAACTTCTAATGTTTGCTGATGACCTGAAGCTGTTCACACTGATAAAATCATCTAATGATCAAGTTCGTCTTCAGGCCGATCTTGATAAATTGCACGATTGGTGTGTTACTAACAAATGGTTCCTCAATGTGAACAAATGTCACTATATTACTTTCTCAAGAGTTGGTAGGAAATTTGATACATCTCACTACTCAAATAATCAGCAGCTAGAATATACTTCATCGATTGAAGATTTGGGGGTCATTCTTGATGAACAGCTTGAATTTGTTGACCACATAAACGAAATAAGTTTGAAATCCTCTAAAACACTGGGTCTAATTTTTCGTAATTGTTCATGTTTTTCCATGGAAGCATTAAAGAGGGTTTACTTAGCTCTAGTGGTATCTCAGTTAGAATATGCAAGTATCATTTGGCCTCCGTTTCATCATGTTCACTGTGTTACGCTAGAAATAGTGCAAAATAAATTCTTAAGATTTTGATCTTTCAAATTGGGACATTACAAAACCATGACTATCCGATTGTATTGCAAGAATTGGATCTTAAACTATTGCAAACAAGAAGAATTCACAAAGATCTCTGTTATGCATTCAAGCTACTCAATAGACTGGTGGCTTGTCCTGAATTACTTGAATCTGTCTACTTCCATATTCCGAGCAGAAACCTCAGGCACAGCTATTTATTTTTTATACCCCTCCATCTCACAAATTATGGCAAACATTCCATTCAGAAAGAACCCTGAAGTTATTAAATGACAATCTGTGTTTTTGGAGTCTCTTATGATAAATTCAAGAAATCATTGAATAATATAAGTTGGTGATTGTTTAAATTTATGTTATATAGTAAAACCTAATTTTATAGCTAGTTATTTTATGCTGTACATATTGGCTTTCTGTAAGAGCAATAGGTTTCTCTTTTATTGAGAACATATTCTCCGTATATTCTAACACAAATATTCTGTATATTATATTTATATCATTAATACTTATTTTGTGAAATTTTTCATTGTAATGGGGTTCATCCCGTATGAGAAAATTGATAAATAAACTTGCAAGGCCAAGCAGACTAATTGAAAAAAAAAATAACTATGCTGAAGGAACGAGGAGGATTTGAAAAATGCTATGATCAGGTTGTAAAATGCCCTGACCAAAACTTGAAGCGAATTCAGAAAGTTCTGTGATAATATAGAAAGAACTCAAGAGTGCGTCAGATTTGGAGAGAAACTTCAAAGTAATAGAGTCTTTCAAACACGAAGAAGAAGTGTATATCACTCCGAGAAAAATTATTAAAACGAGGAAATATTTTGGGTTCACATTCTTGAGGCTCAATTGGATCAAATACCTGCTGAAATAAAAAAAACTTAATTGGAAATAGTTCCCAGGAAAAATTGAACAGAAGTCAAGTGGGTACCGTACAAATAATATGAATTAAATATGATTCATCTAATGATATTGCAATGTAGAATCTGTGAGATGATCAGAGGCCGTATCTGCGATAAATCTCGAAGCCATGAATATCAGGGTAATATTGATACCAAAACTCACAAAATTAGACAATAAACGGCAAAGTCACTTGAAAACAACCAGTCTCATGTCCTTCCGACTGAGGATCGAAAAGATGGTGAATAGGTACATAAGGAATAAAGCACTAATAGAAAGATCAGTGCATCGTTGCCAATATTCCTACAGGATAGGCTGTGTAACAGCAATAGTATTCCACTAATTCTTGGCAGTCTGACTTTCAGGTAGGTATATTCCAAAACTATGAAGAAAAAAATCGATGAAAGTTCCATATCACAATCTGGAAAAATTGAATGGGATTGTCCAATGATTTTGATTTTAACTGAACTGAAGATCCTTGAATGAAAACTGAACTGAACTAAAGATCCTTGATAATCTCATGAATAGGCAAATGAGGGAAACAATTCGTAGGAAGAGTGAAAAACATGCTGGGAAACAGAGAAGTACTCACTATAAACGACCTTCCTGGACATATTTTTAAACGGATATGTACTAATTGCGTCCTTCCTAGACTAAGAAGGTACTTAACACTATTATAGACTCTATCATCAAATAGAGTTCCAAGAACGAAACGATTCCCTTCAGATAAGTAATCCAGGATGTATATATATATATATATATATATATATATATATATAAATATATACATATATATATATATATATTTATATCTATATATATATATATTTCTATATATATATATATATATAAGTTATTTCATTAGGTTATATTTCTGAATCCCTAGCATAACAAATGAAAAATACCGGCTATGTTATGTTACCTTCCTCTTTTTCAACCTTTTTTTTTTACTTCATCCCTGCTCAGTCAGGCACGCCTATAAACATGAGTCACTCTTTCTCAGTAGTCGATTCCTGCGATCTATGTTGCCAACTTGGCACTGATGATTCGATAATAAATACTGTTCAGAGTGGAGAAAAATGTGAGGTTAGAAATTGAAAAATAAACACCAGTTTTGCGGAAAATAATGAACTTTGTTGGTTTCCATTTAAATCAAAACTTATGAATACCCTACTCTGCGATAGCTACCTTATACTAGAAAAACATGATATAAAATAGTGCAGTTTGGATGATTGTGACAATGAAAACTTGAGAAAGAAAATTCAAACTTATTATCAGTCTTTTTTCATGGAATTTTATGAAAGTTCAACCCAAAACAAAGTAACCAGTGGTTTAGAACACTTAAAGTTATTGGTTTAATGTGAAAAGTTGCACTTTGGTGGGTTCAGATATAAGTATACCTTGTTGCTGCCTCTCGATTGAAGTTTCCAGTCCGGTAGACGTATTTCTGGGAACTCAATGACAGCTTACCTGCACTCTTTCAAATAATTATCCTCCAGACCAGGTTTGTGGAATTTTTGTTGTCTATTTACTTTTTCAGTTCTGCTTCCCAAGAATTCTTCTCGTTCCGGAATTTTCAATAACAGGTATTCTTGTATTATCTATAATGCTTTTCTTGGAATTTTCAACGTGGCTTCACTTTCTGAACTCTTTTCAATATCCATCGAACTTGCTATTCTCATCCATAGCAACCCTCACAAATTTTAATTTTTTCACAGATTTCCGAATTTGTATTACTTCCTACCGAATTATTTGCTATTCTAATTGATATTAGTGATTTTATGAATGATATCTGATTCTAACTCTTACATACTATTTACAAATTCTTATAGAATCATATTTTTTCGAATTCTGCCATTACATTCCATTGTATACCATCACTTTTCCCACACAAACTCTTTCGAATCCCATTGGTGGGTTTTCTGTTGATGTGAATTGTCATACAGGATTTTTAAAACTCATCTATACGTTGATCTCACTTAAGTTCAATGTTTGCTAGAAATTTCAATTTTGATATGGTTCAATCGTGGATTTTTGTTAGATGTATTGTTAGATATATAATTTTGATACCAGAACTACTTCAGAAATGCTCTCTTCATACATATGTATCGACAAGAGCATTGTATAAGGTTTTATAGTAGTGAAAAAGGTAGAGAAAATTGTTGAATAACATAGCATTAACGATGATAATAAAAATAACTAATGATAATAATGATAAGTTTAATTATTTAACAACATTTCCTAACATAACAATATATATATATATATATATATATATACATATATATATATATATATATATATATATATATATATATATATATATATATGTATATACATACATATCGAAGACAACCGCATGGAAGAACGTAGACACCCTTCTTGATACTTTTTTTGAATCTGAAAACAAAATTAAATGGATCAGGAAATCAATGCAAGTGCAGAACGGCCAGAAATCACTCTGCCCCAAAAAGTTACTGCGTACCTACACCAAATCATTTTTCAAGAATGGAAAAATATTCAATCAGTCAGTAACTTGTTGACTGATTTATTGAATATTTTCATGGAAACTAATTTGGCGTACACAGTAAACTTAAAGGGGCGAAGTAATTTCTTGCCCTTTTACACTTGTATAGATTTCCTGATCCACTTAATTTTGTTTTTAGATTTTTCAAGCAGAAGTCTACACAATCATGTACTGTGTGAGGTGTAATAATAGAAGGGCTATATTAGATATGCATATATATATATATATATATATATATATATATATATATATATATATATAAATATATATAAATATTCAGCTCGACAACCAGGCGACACTAAAAGTAATTAGAAGTCAGAAAGGGTCGTTTAAACTAGTATGGACATGCGTTGAGAAACCGAGAATATTTGCAGAAGGGAACCGCGTTCAGTTCTGGGTACCAGATCATAGATAACGAGGAAGCTGACGAACTTGCTAAATGACCCAGATTCAGGAAAGAGCCTAGGAGTATCGAAACGTACAATAAATACAGTGTGACACAGTCAATTTGCGGACCGAAACCATACAGTTCACACTCAGTGAAGGACTTCCACAAACTTATACGAGGTACAAAATCACTGAAGTGGGTACTGCAAGGAAAGAGGACAGGATCCTGATTTTTGTCATCACTCGCTATCCAACGAATTTGCTATCTATCGACGGTTCGATAACGAATGCTTTATTATTTTCGTATTTTTGACGGCCTTCATTGTGCTGTATGCGATTCATTTTCAATGGGGCATGAGTAACTGAGCAACGTCGATATATTCGTTGAATTCGTGTTCCGTGGTGTTTTTTTTGAGTATTATTGGATTGATAAAACTGAAAATTTGCCGATTAAAATGAATGATCATCTGAACATCGAAAATGGCAGAAGAACTAGGGAGAGTTTTAATAAAATTCATCAAATCGAATACTCAGTTAAGTAGCAAAAGATTTTCACAAATGTTCACCCAAAAAAAAAAACGCTGACGCTGTCACGGACTTGCAAATATATTGAATAGTATGGGTGGTGCAATTGAATCATGGCAGAGTTGGAAGAGAGTGAATGTATAACAAAATGTGCTGGCAGCACATTCGCTCGAGAAAAAAGGTGAAAATAGGAAATTCTGAAAAATATATCAACAAAATTGGTGCAGGTCCTCATTTACCCTTCCAAGGCGTATCAACATCATTAGAAGAACATTTTCTCAATTTATTCAAACCTATATCTATTGAAAGACATATAGTTAATAAATCAAGAGTTGAGTTCGATTTCAGTGAGTGTGCAGATAAAAAGCTTTTTTCGAATCAAGGATTTGAAACGAGTAGAGGAGCCCGGGGCTAGTTGTCACAGGGGTATGTTTTCACAGCGCCATCATCGTCGAAACGAGAGAATTATCGAAAGCGCTAACGCTCAGTTTCCTCGTAAAATGTGAATAGTTACAGGAATTTTCGCTTGGTCGTCATTCGTTGTTCACTAGAGGTGAGTTCAGTTGTATTTTGAATGTCCGAATGTAAATAATCGTTTGCTAATAACTCGTGTTCGTTTTCCCCAAGTTATTGGATGCAAGGTGAGTAATATTTATACTTTTTTTGAGCATTTCATAGGAAACAGTCTCGCGTGTTTATTGTTTATTTTTACTCAGTTGGTTAGAGGATTCATATAATTTTCTGAAGAAAAGGTTTGGGGCATATTGTCACAAACTGAACGGGACATGTTGATACTGTGACAATTTGCCCCATATTGCCCCTATCGACATTAAATTGCGAATATTTCATTAATTTTCTAGATGGTTCGTACATATGAACAGAAAACAAATACACAAACTCCCCCACGAGATGTTCTGCTTAGGGCAGCTGAAGCGGTTCGAAACAATAATCCCCCAGTTTCAATTGGAAAATCTGCCACAGATTCCAATATCCATTGAAGAGAAGAGTAAAAAAATTAATGACAATAATGATAATGCTGCTCTCCACATGGGATACGAAGGACCGAGATATATTTCCAAAGTTCAGGAGGAGTGTCAATTAGATAAATATCTTACCAAAGCTTTTTGATATTTGTTTTGGCCTAACCCCCTTCGAAGTGAGAGAACTGGCTGTTGACTATGTAAAAGCTCTCGAGGAAGCGATGCCACAGAATTGGAGCAGGAGCAGATTGGTTAATTTTTTTCTTGAGAAGACATCACATACTCTCTATCCGAAAACCTCTGGCAACAAGCCTATCTAAAGCAACCAGTTTCAATAAAACAAATATTGGCGCTTTTTTGAATAATTTGGGCATTATATATGATAGTCACCATTTTTCTCCAAGTGGAATCTATAATATGGATGGGACCAGAATCACCACAGTCCCCCGTCCTGGTTGCATAGTAGCCGAAAAGGGTTTCAGACAAATAGGATCCTTAATATCAGCCGAAAAAGGGATATTGGTGACGATAGCTATTGCACTTTCTGCGGCAGGAACTACCATTCCACCATTATTGTTTTTCCGCGTGTGTATAGATTATTCATTGAATACAGCCTCAATTGAGCGTATAAGTGCTGCAAATTCACCAGGTTGGATACACGAAGGGATATTCTTTGTATTTATGAAATATTTAGTAGGAACCATGAAATGTACCAGTGGAAACCTCATCCTCTTATTGTTCGATAACCACGACTCCCATCTCTAAATTATACAAGGAAAAATGGGGCTGTGGTGCTCTCGTTTCCACCATATTGCAGTCATGAGTTGCAGCCACTAGATATAATGTATTTGGTCCTCTAAAAAATACGTTGACTCTGCATGCGCTGCCTGGATGTGGCCTGGATGTGGCTGTTAGCTGCTCTGTCGATGGAAATGGTCTCCAACAATATCACCTTAGGTTTCATAGTGACTGGTATTTTCCCATACAATAGAGATTTGATTAGAAATTTATTAAACCCAATATCTGTTCATGCTCAACCTAGTTCACAACCTCCAGGATCTACTTTTCTATCTTTATCAACAATGCCTGAGCCGGTGCCATCAACCACAGGTGATCCAGAGCCTCCAACATCTGCTTACCAAAAACATCCAATGTCGGGTGATCCAGTTCCTTCAGAAGTTGCTGATTCAGAATCTGCTCAACCAGGGACTTTGACATCAATATTCACACCTCACAAATCATTGTTTTTGTAATATTTTTTTAGGATTTGAATTTCATTTTCTGAGTTTTCTTCTTCAAACAATTCAGTTTCTGTTAAGTATTCATGTGTTTTCCGTGTTAATGATATTGTTTATTTTGCATAGAATCATATTTTGATTGAAACAGGTTTCACATTTTTTCAGTCATGCAAAAGTTGTTTCAACGATATTTTAGTCACCAACTTGAATTTTATCACAATTTATCTCTGAAAATTTCCTATAGTACTTGCCCTCACTCTTTCACCTTCAGCAAGTTCTGGGTTCACTCTAGCATAAACATTGACTTCATTCTCATCGGGATTATTTCCGCGAATCATGCCAAAATCATTTTGATCGTCTCGTGGTTTTTGCTCCATTCCAGGTAAATTATGTTCAATGCACATATTATGCGGAACCATACAAGCATATATAATTTTGCGGAAGTGTAGAGCGTCATAATGCAGAACCCGATGCTTCAATAAATATACGAATTGTGATTCGAGCATACCATTACAACAATCAATTTTATGTGTGACATTATATCTTGTGGTAAGTAAGCATGGTTTCAGGGGATATCATGAATCGCTATATACAAAAAAGTCATTGTGTTCTTTTTGATGTGAGTCTCTCAGTAATTGCACATTAGATCGACTACATATACAGTGCTTCTCAAAAGTCCCCCCCCTCTTATTTTTGGAACGATTATACATAAACAAGTGAAATTTGGAAACTGAAAGGTTGTAAACTTCCCTACTAGTGATGATAGATGACAAAATCGTCAGAGATGACGTCACAAGGCCATTGTGACCAATAATTTCAAACGGAACCCTACAGCAAGCGACACCTCTTTTAAAAGGTATCGAGAAAACCTATTTAATGATACTAATTTTGTTTGTGTTTATGGCAGTTTTGGCAACTCGCTATTGGGAAACGCAAAGCTGTGATGAATTAAATCAGTTAATACTAAAATTCCAAGTTCAAGCTCTGCCTCTGGATAGTTGTCGAATAAGCTGACGTTTTTGTTAGTCTCCCTAATTCGACGTTTTTGTAATTGTCCATGTTTTTGTACACTTAATAATTTGTGTATTGTTGATTGAACGTTCAACTGTTTTAGCAGCTTTTGGTACTCTCAATATTTTTGTACATTTTGATAATTCGTTAAACTGTTGTGAGCCGACCGTTCAAGTGCTTCGAAAATCGAAATGGTACGTGCTTTAGGTGATAAAGTAGCAGCGATCCTAATTCTTGATGAAACTGGACAAAATATTCATGCAGCAGAAAGCATTTTCAATGAGAGGTTTCCCGATCGCCCCGTTTCGAGGAGTTATTTGAGGGAGCTTCTTCGTGAGTTCAAAGCAACGGGTAGTATTAGATGCGAAACGATCTGGCAGACCACAAATTTCGGATGAGAAAAAAAATTATATACTGGCAGAAGTAATAGTTAATCCTACTCCTTCAACAACTCACGATGCATCTACGTGTGTAGTCAGTCGAAGTACAGTACACAGAGTTTTGAAAAAAACAAATTTCATCCATACAAATTAAAAATGGTTCATCAACTCTCAGACGACGATCCAGACCAAAGACTAGAATTTTGTGAAAATATGGAAACAGCCAGACTATGTCAAAACAATTTGTTTTAGTGACGAAAGTACCCTCTATCTAAATGGAAATATGAATACACAGAATGTGAGGTATTGGAGTATGTTAATCTTCGAAATTTTGGAAGATAATCCAGATGAATTCGGCAATTTGGAAATAACATTCCAACAGGATGGTGCTCCTCCACACTATTACGGTGTAGTGAGACGGTATTTGGATGAGTATCGTGGTAGATGGATTGGACGACGAGGTTCAACGGAATGGCCAGCTCGATCACCGGACCTAATACCTTGGATTTTTTTCTGTGGGGGTACCTCAAATGGAAGGTTTACGCCACTGAACTTGACAATATTGACGTTTAAAAACAACGTATTGTTGCAGAATGTGAGGCTGTTTCCGCAGACACAAAAGTACGAGAAGAGTTTAAAAATAGGATATTTCACTGTCAGGAAGAAAATGGACTTCGTGCAATTTCTTCGAGAAGATACTGATTCTTAAATCTGTAATCAATATGATACTGAATGGAATTTAAATTTTAATGTTTACTAATGAGCCATCAAAACTGCCATTAACACAAACAAAATTTGTACCATTGAATATGTTTTTTCTATACCTTTCGAAAGAGGTGTCGCTTGCCGTAGGGTTCCATTTAGAATTATTGGTCACAATGGCCTTGTGACGTCATCTTTGACGATTTCGTCATCTATCATCACTAGTGGGGAAGTTTACAACCTTCAATATTCAGTTTCCAAATTTCACTTGTTTATGTATAATCGTCCCAAAAATAAGAAGGGGAAAGGGGACTTTTGAGAAGCACTGTATATGAATCATTTGTATTTCCAGGGTACATCGAGAATTTTCAATTCAGTATCACAAATCTGAAAGAAGAGCATCAATGTATGAATGTGGAATAATCAAACCATTTTTCTTACTAACTGAACATTAATTGGATGGTTTTTTTTTCTATCCACATATAGGTGCTCAGAGAATTCAGGTCATCTATTAGAGGAGAATGAATGATGCAACCGCAGGAGAGATATAAAAATTGTATTTTCTTCTCCTCCGATTCTTTTTTCGTTTTATATATATATATATATATATTTATATATATCTGTCTATATATATGTATATATTTATATATATCTGTCTATATATTTTTATATATATATATATATATATCTATCGATATATATATATATATATATATATATATATATATATATATATATATATATATATATATATATATCATATATATATATATATATATATATATATATAATACAACGAAAGAAGAATCGGAGGAGATGAAAATACAATTTTTATCTCTCCTGCGGTTGCAGTCAAGAGATAAAAATTGTATTCGTTTCCCCTCTGATTCTTCTCTCGTGAATACGTTCCATCCAAGATACCACCTATTCCTATGAATATATATTATGAAGTGGAAAAATGCGTCTGTGAAAAATACGCGAAAGGAAAACTTGTGGCATATCAGACAAATTATTGAATTAAATTGAAGAAAAAAACATCTTCAAGCGGGATTCGAACCCACGACCTCTAAATCTCTGGTCAGATGCTCTAACCGAGTGAGCTATTGTAGACATTTGTACGTCCACATATTTGTGAATCTGTTTCTTCCATAATTTAATCTTACTGCTAGGAAGGTAGACAATATCTCGGGTACTCATCAGTGGCCAACAAGACCAATTAACCTTCCACCATCGACGTGGCGGTTTCAATCGAGGTTCAGAAAGGTGATCTCCAACCACTGATTAGATTTTGCGGAATATAAAATATGAAGTGGAAAATTGCATCTGTGGAAAATACACGAGAAGAAGAATTGTGGCATATCAGACAAACTATTGAATAAAAGTAAAGGAAAAAAACACCCTCAAGCGGCCACTGTCCTTCCTTACAGTAACATTGAATTATGGAAAAAAGCGATTCACAAATATGTGGACGTACCTATGTCTTCAGTAGCTCAGTTAGTTAGAGCATCTGACTAGCGATTCAGAGGTCGTGGGTTCAAATCCCACTTGGGAATGTTTTTTTCTTCAATTTAATTCAATAATTTGTCTGATATGCCACAATTTTTATTTTGTTTTATTTTCCACAGACGCAATTTTCCACTTCTTATTATACATTTGGCAAAATCTCATCAGTGGTTGGAGATCACCTTCCTGAACTTTGATTGAAACCATCACTCCGATGGTGATGTTAGCGTGAAAGGGTAATTGGTCCTGGTGGCCACTGATGATGAGTACTCGAGATCTTTTCGTTATATATATATATATATATATATATATATATATATATGAAAATCCAATAATATATATATATATATATATATATATATATATATATATATATATATATATATATCGAGAATAAAGAAATTTTTGATATTGCACGA
>JAFIRS010004711.1:22500-76831 GCA_018342105.1 Gonioctena quinquepunctata
GCTTCGTGAACGAAACATTCCGTGAAAGATTTGCTATTCGCAATTAATTTTTCTTTCGGAATAGTGGAAGCGATTTTCTCGAAAATATCGACGTCGTATGATGCTTCGTGAAATTTTGTCGTCGGTTCAATGTGAAGTAGATCTTCAGCGAGCCTGACAAAAATTTCATAATGCATTGTCACCGGAATTATGTACACCTGCCAAATTTCAAAACAATAGGACGATTAGAAGTGGATCAAATTCAATTTGCAAGATTTGATGACAAACATCGGAACTGGTGAAACTAAATAAAAGCTTGTAATTGTAAAAATTATCGATTTTCTCAATATAATACAATTATAGAATGCTACAAAATGAGTTATAGTAAACGTAGAAAAAAATCCTTAGTGTATTCCACAGTTTAGTATTTCATCGGCGCTTAGTCTTCACTATGAACAATGTTTATTGATCCTTCACACGATCGTTGTGAACAATCCACGATGTACAAATTATGAGGGACTGTAATAAGAAAAGAACCCTCTAATTCAGCGTTTGCAGATGTATCGCGTCGCGCTACAATCGAGCCTATTTTTTGACACTGTTTGTAGCAGCCGAACTACCTTAATCACATATTTGGTAATTATTACTCGAATATACACTTTTTTTTTGTTAAATCATTCATTATCTGTTTTTTCAACTTTTTCTATAAAAAATTATATACCATAATTTTGAAAAACACTTTGTTGCATATGGTTGTTACTGGTATTTTCAGTAGTTTCAGAAAAAACATATAATGAGAATTGGAATTTGTTTATAACAAATTGTTAACTCAATAAACAATAAAAAAAATATGACTTATTTTTTATTATTTTTTATTTTATTGAGAAATGCCAATTATGATTTTTAAGGAGAAAAAAAACTTAACAAAGTATTTAAATGATGGAAATATAAAAATATAAGAAAATTTTTTGAGGGTTTATTTTTTGTAAATATCATTATATACTCCAGATAACAAAATGGCAAACAAATGTTTCAAAAAACATTTAAACAGATTGTTTATAAAAAATTTATGGAGTTTTTTTTGTTGCAACAACACGTTTGTTTGTTGCCCTGGAATGCAGGGTCTGCTGACCGAAACCACAAATGAGCGGCTGGCTTCTGTTTGTTGACTCCGTTGATTTGTCGTTTTCTACAAAGTGTTGTTCATCCTTGCACTTCTCCACCGTACCGACGAGTGCCGAGAGCCCGAAACACGTGTCTACGGTTAACACTTTTCTCTGAGGGCTATGTCCATTAAACTCCTTCCATTTTGTTTTTAACAGTCCCCTCGATATTCCTCTCTTTCATATATATATTTATATATATATATATATATATATATTGTTTTTTCGTTCGATATATTCCATGACATCAGCTTCATTATTTTTAATTAGGGATAATTGACTACTACTGGTCTATTCCCATCGATTTTAAGTGAAACTGTAGGGGACGCTCCATGGATTTTGAAATGGAGCTACTTATTCCTGTCGAATGATTTATTTCGAAGGGGACTCCTATTCATAATTATTCTTACCTTAGACACTGTTTGGAAAAAGTAATATTTGTCGAAAGTATATTGGAAATTGTCCGTTTCATTTGAATTGCTTCTCGCACCTGCAAAAAAAAAGAATTTACTGCCAATTTATTTTTATAAAGTTCAATAGGTATCAGTATTGGGAATGGTGAGGTGCAGGAAAATGGAGGGTACGGATGCTGAAGGTCGTGATGTAATGAGTGGAGAAATTGAGGCTGAGAATATGGGGAAATGTTAGGGAAATGAGAAAAGTGTTGTGAATGTGAATAGTATGTATTTCAGTTGCCACATGTTGCCGAGTAAAAGTTTCTCACATTAATATTCCACATTCGGAATCATATTCAGATATTCCATTTTTCTATTGGAAAATATCTTTGTTGATCTGACCAAAATATAATTTGATGGTTTTCACATTCATCTGAAGTTGTGACGCCGATAACTCCTCTTAATATTATGAAAAACTCTCTAGAAACGATTCTGCTTGGCAATATTCTCCTGCCCTCATCCGTTGAGCTGAATCAGAAACACACTTCAATCAGTGAAGAATACCGAATGCCTTGATATTACTTTCTGCTGCTGCTCTCACCAAATTAATTGGTGAATATGTTGAAAACAACTCTGTAAATTTTTGGCCAGAATCTTCTGATGTTGATCTCAGTGTCTTCAAAACTGATCTGCTTCGGTTAACTTCAGCTGTAATTTTCATAGTGGACACTACACGGCTATATGTAGACATTCTTATGTAGGCACAAGAAACGAGTATAACAATTCTCAAACATTTTGATTACTATCGTTTCGGACGTCCATCGTCTTAATGTATTCAAAAGGTTTTCACGACGTTTCGATTGCTTGTATCTGCAATCGTCGTGAAAACCTTTCAAATACATTAAGACGATGGACGTCCGAAACGATTGAAATCAAGTTATCACATCGTCTACAACCTTCAAACAAACGTCTCAAATATTTGTCAATAATAATTGAGGGCGCATATTGTCTGTTGTAACCAAAATTCCTGAACTATCCAAATCAAGTTATATTCTTGCATCGATAACGTATCCGTGCTTTGGAAATATGTAAAACTTCCGAAAACGTGGATTCGCTAGGAATAACACAGGTCCGGGAGATCTATGTTGATCTGCTACACAATAGCTCTCCACCTTTCCTTCCCAGACCTTTCGTTTCACCGAATCATATCCATGGTTTCTGATTGAGAGATACTTCAAGGTTCCTACTAGCAACTGCAAGTACTCTCGTGGCTATCTTACCGTGCTGGAGGTTCATCAGGATGGCCCATATCTTTGGTTCAGCACCCTGAAGGGTTTTCCTCCGATCCCGCAGAACGTTCGGAATCACATCTTCTCAAGTACCCTGAAAGAAACCGGGAAGGCCAATAGTTGTCCTCATTGCCTCTCGGATATTGAGTATAACAATTCTCAAACATTTTTCAATAATAATTGAACGAAAACTTCTGAACTATCCAAATCGAGTTCTATTCTTCCATCGCTTACAGGTCAGCGATATCTTTGTGGATCTGCTACACAATAGCACTCCACTTGTCCCTTCCAGACCTTTCGTTCCAACATGTCATATCCATGATTCCCGATTGAGGGCTACTTCAACGCCCCTCCTAGCAACTGCAAATACTGTCGTGGCTATCTAAAGAGTATTTTTCCGTTCCCACAGAACGCTCGGAATCACATCCTCTCCAGTTTCCCGAAAGAAACCGGGACGGCCAATAGTTGTCCTCATTCCTTCTCGGATTTCGGCTCAGTGGTCATTTCTTTCCACGAGTGAGTGAGGGGAAAGAGGTTGGTCCAGCTTTGGGGTGCCCCCTGCACAGTGCTAAGGCTGGTAACTCCGAGATTTCGCCCAGTTTTCCGAAGACTCCGATGCGCCATCGTTTCATTTGAGACCCTGGTGCCATTCAACCTTCGCCACGGTGCTCACAGCTTAGATTTAAGTATATTTGCCAGAGCTTCATTAGACAAGTCGCGGTCGGCTGTGTGCCAAAGCAAAAGTCCGCAAACTGTCCCATTCACCACATGGCTGTCTGCGGTTCGTTCACCCCATACCACGTGGAGGTGAGTCTGAACTTCAAGGGTCAGGGCACCCGTTACAAAATGCCTTAGAATCTTAATACCTAGTTAATCGATTAACCAATTCTATTTCATTTGGAAGTTGATTTAATTTCACGTATCAATCGGTTAGGGAAACTGATTAAAAAAAAAAACACAATACTTTTTTTTCTTCTAATTCCTAGTGCTTCGATTTGGGACTTGAAACTTACAGCGATGATATTCCATATAAGTTACATATGTGTTACACAAATAAATTTCGAAAATTGATAAAATCAAAAACTCAATAGTTTCTTCGTAGATTGAAAGCCTCAGACAAGTGTCACTACGAACTAAGAAAAATTTGTAATTTGCCCAATGGATATTTCACCAGAAACTTATAAATAATATGATTGTATCACAATAGAAACACTATTCACCGGTAATTTATGTGACTTCTTCAGCTGCCATGAGTTTCCCATCGTAAAAGCAAGAATTCAGTGTGTAAATACTTCAGAATATATATTCCAAACGAATGTTACAGTTTCAATTGCACATTATATTTGAAATCTGAATGGAATGCCCCTGGGGAAAAAATTGTGGGATGTTGAGAGTATGGCAGAAAATAAGGAAGAATGGTCTGGTTAGTCGTCATTATTCACTTTCAATTCATAGCTCAATTGCATTTTTTATAATTATTATAAATACAGTTTCAGTTGGCAGTTTGATTATCCATTGATTAATGTCACCCGACAGCTTGATAACCTAATGATTAGTTTCATTTTACAGTTTGACTGACCATCAATTAGTTCCATCTGACAGAAAAATGAATCATCAATTAGCTAGCAGTTTCATAACCCCATTCGTTATTTGAGTAATCCTTTCAGTGGACAGCTTAGTTGAGAGTGATGTTCTCTGTAAGTGATATCGCTTTCGCGACTACACAATTTCGAAAACGAGGAATTATTTCCAATCATGCCGAGCCAAAAATGAATAAGACCGGCCCTGTCCGTTATGGCTTGAGAATGCCACTTACCCATCCTTTTTTTAAGCGGGGTGTCGATGGATGGATGCATGACTATCCATAGAAATTGTATTTAAAACACAAGTGAGATACATTTGATGAATGGAACAATATTCAGGAGGATTTTTAGGGGGTGACATGATAATTCATGATAATTATGGACTACTTTTGCATTATTGTAACATTCTCGTAAATATTCCAAACGAGATCTGCCACGAAATGAATATAGAAAAAAGTATTTTAGTTTTCTGATGAAAAACTTTATCACACGTGCATCGCGCTGAGGTACGATAGTATAATCAAAACTATTTATTACTCCAAGAGTGATGAATAGTTGAATATTTACGAGCTGTGCGCAGCGATTTGATTTCCTATAATTGGGTATCAGTCCAATCGGCAGGGTTTTTTTTTCTGCATGAGGTTATTGGGTATCAGTCCAATCGGCAGGGTTTTTTTTTCTGCATGAGGTTACAGTAGCGATTTTTTTCCCATATGAAAGGGGTGTCGGTCCTGAGTATAACTCTGGCGTGGCACGGGCGGGTGTTCGGCCATCTTGGAAAACGCGTTTTGTCATATATCTCCTAAACGGTTTGTCGGACGCGAATAGTAAACGAAATATTTTTTTCAGATAATTGATTGTTCTTCCATTATGTTTCCATAGCTTTTTCTGTTAAATCAATATTCATGCGAGTTTTTGAGTCAAAGTTGGGATGCATGATTTTTCTGCGAATAACTCAAAAACAATTGATCCTACGTGAAAAATAATGATATCTAAAATTTTGGAGCGTAAAATTGTTTACAAATGTTGCATATTTTTTTTCCTATCCACAATAGTTTTTCCACAGTAGATACCTAAACGCAAAATTCTTTACATACAATGAGACTGAGGTAAGGAACAAGAACAGTGGCAATGTAAACGAGTAGCAGAGTTGATTTCCGAAGGAATTTGTTGTGAAATGAGAGGTAATTCAGGGATAAAAAATTGAGGCACGAGGAACGGGGGCCAGGAAAGGGTTGAAGATAGACAAAGGTTATAAAGGGATCAAGGATAATTATCAGGGTCAATTTGGAAGAACTGTGAAGTGATTTACAGAGGGAATCCAAGAGGAAAAATTTTCAAGAACGACTGGGGGTTTTCAAAGCACGAAGGCTAGAAATAATTTTTTATCAAGAGAAGATATATATTTTTGAAGTATTTACACATTATTGTACATCTGCTTACTTTATACGTGTTTACTGTATCAAAATCTGTTCATGTCCTTTTTCAATGAAAAATTTACGAAAAATGTACGGAAATGACTTTTTTACACCAAGCGTCAAAGTAGAATGATATCAGCAAATGGCGGCCCAAGCGCTTCCGTAAGGCCCTTAACACCAATAGACGTTGAAACCATTGTCTAAAGATTCATAGTCAGTCAACCACACGGCGAAGAATTTGGAGACCAGTGGGGTCCATTCGTAGATGGCGTTAGTCGAATGATCCCCAAAAAATAATTTATCCAGGTGAGATGGAACAAATTCAGGTGGGTGGGCCTCAGAGCGACTTGACCTCGAGGAGTTGAATTCAAATAATAACAATAAACTATAGGTTTTTGTTTTTCTGCATTTCCCCCATGCCATTTGCATTTATTTAGTAATTATTATTTTTGTGGTATTCCATTATTAAGTGATCGTGCCTCTGCTTTTCGTAAGACAAATAACATTGCATTTGTGGGAAAAAAAGGAAAAAAAATATTGAAATATAAAGGTAACAACGAAATATTCAGTTATTGAGATATAGGGGAATTACTGTACGTAGTACCTTTAGAAAGTTATATTATGAAAATTATTATGAATACGGAATTTATTTAGTAGCAGAAATAGCAGTTATAACGGAAAGTGAGGTTATGTTGAAGAATGGAACTATTTTTCTATTGAAAGAAATTAAAAAATCAATAGATAAAAGACTTCGATATTCTCTTAATTCTCAGATAATATTGACTAGTGATAAAAACATTTTCTTCCTAAATAAGGTGATACCTGTTTGACAAGCCTATGTCTTTTTGAGATACTGCCCAGAATGAATGAATTATTTCAAATAGTTATTGCAATAAATCTGCTGTGAAAGCTCGTGAAAAGTTCAATAAACCATTTAAAATTATATTCTGAGAATACAATCTTTATTGGTGTCAGTCCAAACGAAAGAAACTTAATGAAGTTTCCTTTCCAGTGGTCATTCCTTATTTTTGTTGTGGGGTGTTTAGGGCGTAGTCTCTCACAACTATTTGAAGGTGAATGAGTAATCAGTTTTAACATTTATTTTTCAGTTATTTGGGCATAAATGTGCCTGCCAATTGTGAGCTTTCAACTCGAAATAATCCTTCCTTGAGATTTTTCCATTTTCCACTACAACATACCGATATACCGGGTGGCCCATTAGTGTGAGGAAGTACAGTATCTCGCCTATAATGAGGAGTATGATAAAATGTTTTTGATAAAAGATAAATGGTTTACTTTGATGCTCATAAAAAATATTGTGGAATATACAGAGTGTTCCTTCGAAGCGGGGCAATACAAATCATCATTTGTTTAAATGGACCCCCCTGTAAATTTTTTCGCCGTTGAACTGAGCAAAATGTCATCATAAAAAATGTATGGATAAAATTTAAGCAGAATTATTTGAGACATGCAACACCAAGAGTGAGATGAAATGTCGGTATGGACTGAAAATTACGTTTCTCAAACAGGACATTTTATACAGAGGCATTAACTTGACAAACTTCGAATATCAAAAACCTAATTTTTTTAAATGAAACACCCAGTATGTTATGTCACCATTTTGAAGAACTACTTTATTTCTACAATTTTTATTAATATGACTTAGCCCCTAAAATTGACAGATTTTGTGAAATTTGCAATTCAATTTTCAATTTGTCAAAAACTCAGTTACTGTTACTGGAATTTAACACAATTGCAATGTCAAACTTAAAACTGAAAATCGGTTGGGAAAAGTCTTGAAAACATGTTTTCGTTGAAGTATTTAGGAGCAGGTAGCCGTGTTGTTAGAGGCATCGCTTTTCAATCATTCTATCTGCCAGTCGTGTGGGTTCAAAGCCTACCAACTGCAGAATATTGAGAGAAAGTGCTAGGAATCGCACGTTAAAACGTAAGACCTCGTTAATGCTTGGCTCGCACAAGTTCCGACTTCTGAGGGCTGCCCGTTCATAAGGGGAGGACAGCTGGTAAACGGCTAAAACTTTTTTATTTTTTTTATTCATGAGAGTAAATGATTGAAACGATAACAAAAAAAAATATTAGAAATTCATAACAACTGCTCAAAGTGACCACCGGCTACTTCCAAACAATAATGTATTGGGTTTTGAAATTCTTCATTAACTCGCCTCAACATGCTGACTGGAATATTTTGGAATACGTCCCTAATTCTTTTTTTCATATCCTCCTTTGTAGATGGGGGTGTTCTATAAACTTGATCTTTAACGTAGCCCACATAAAAATCCATTTTTGTCAAATCTGGTGAGCGAGGTGGCCACTTGAAAAGACCTCCTCTACCTATCCATCTTCTGGGAAATGCAGTGTCTAAATGATTATTAACAGGAACAGTGTGGTGAACAGGTGCTCCGTCGTGTAAATACTACATTCTTCGTTTGATTCGAATGGGTAAATGATTATTTAATTGTGGTAACTAGTTTTCCAAAAACTCGAGGTGAATCAAGCCATTAACTCTTCCCTCGAAGAAATATGGCCTAACGATGAAATTTCCAATTATGCCACCCCATACATTCAGGGACCACTTTGTCTGACTGGTGGTTCGAAAGAAATGGGGGTTATCTGTTGAATAATAATGGAAATTATGTCTATTTACAAACCCATTTTTATGAAATGTTGCTTCATCGGAAAATAAAACATAATTAAAAAAATATCTGTCTTGTAGCAACTGTTGCTGAGCCCATTAACAAAATGTTACTCTTTTCTCAAAATCATCATCTAATAACTAACTCTTGATGTAACTGAAAACGATACGGATGAAACTTATTCTTTTTCAAAATTCTTTGTATGACAGTTAGGCTTAAGTCAGTTTGTTTGGATATTTCTCTATACGAGATATGAGGATCTTCTGTAACTTTCAAGAGGACAGTCATTTCAGTTTCTTCAGTTAATGCAGTTTTGGTTCTTTCTATTTTTTCATATGCGACATTTCCTGTTCGAGTTAATCGAAGAAGCAACTTTTCAAACGCTTTTTTTCTGGGTTGTCGCCTGTCTGGATATCGTTCATTATAAATTATGCTCGCTAATAAACAGTTTTTATCACTTGCCCCCAGTACAAAAATCATATCGGTCAATTCTTCGGTGGAGCAATTCATTTCAAATGCTTCTTATTATAAAGCGATATATACAAAATTGTATGACAGTAATTTTTGTTTTATGCCAAAACTTATCGATTATTGAATGTCAAATTCATAGCCCACTTTCATAACAGTTTCATTGCGCATGGCGCACACGAGAACCACCACTTGCCTCACTGAGAAGTGCATGACCCATTTATTTGCGCACCATGAACCAGTTTACAAGCAACTGGTTAGTATTATTTTAGCACTGTAGATATTGTCCGTGGTTAAGTTAGCGTTTTGTATGGAGCATAACCTATGGAAAACTGTTAGTTCTTGAATTTTGTAAATATTAAAGTGATAAACACGCAGTTTTAGTCGAAATAAAATGAAATTGCAAATTTCACAAAATCTGTCAATTTTAGGGGCTAAGTCATATCAACAAAAATTGTAGGAATAAAGTAGTTCTTCAAAATGGTGACATAACATACTGGGTGTTTCATTTGAAAAAATCAAATTTTGATATTCGAAGTTTGTCAAGTTAATGCCTCTGTATAAATTGTCCTGTTTGAGAAATGTAATTTTCAGTCCATACCGACATTTCATCTCACTCTTGGTGTTGCATGTCTCAAATAATTCTGCTTAAATTTTATCCATAAATGTTTTATGATGGCATTTGTGGTGGTCTGTTTTTCCGAAGATTTTCTTACTTTCAGCAATAACTTGACAACGCCGCAAAATTTTCGAAAAAAGGAAATACCTCCCCATGTAAAACATTTTGCTCAGTTCAACGGCAAAAAAATTTACAGGTGGGCCCATTTAAAAAAATTATGATTTGTATTGCCCCGCTTCGAAGGAACACTCTGTATATTCCACAATATTTTTGAAATAAGCAACAAAGTAAACCATTTAACTTATATCTGAAACATCTTATCATACTCCTTATTATAGGCGAGATACTGTACTTCCTCACACTAATGGGCCACCCGGTATGTAAACGTTGGACAGTGCACTCAGGTATTATTTCCTTTTTTCTCTCTCTCTCTCTCTCTCTCTCTATATATATATATATATAAATATATATATATATAATATATATATATATATATATATATATATATATATATATATATATATATATATATATATATATATATATACAGTGTGTTTCACTTTTCATGGAAACACCCCCGTATCTTCCGTAATTTGCGACGTAGAACCATAAAATTCTCAGGATCGATAGATATTCCAGAACTGACCTCACTGCACAGAAGGAGTCATCCTACGGGATATACACTACACGCCAGCAGCGATGGAACCACCCATTTTTCCGGAAAATTATATTAGGGGGAAAAATTGGCTCGAAATTCCTTCGGATTCGTGTTCAGGATCTCCAAATCACTACTAATACACCAGTCCCCTGAAAAATTTTCAGTCCTGAAAATTTCTAATTTGTTTCACTTCTCATGGAAAGGGCCCCGTATCTTCCGTAATTTCAAACGTAGAACCATGAAATTTTCAGGATCGATAGATACACTAGAAATGACCTCACTGCTCAGAAGGAGTCATCCTATGTGATATACACTGCACGCCAGGAGCGATGGAACCACCCATTTTTCCGGAAAGTTGTATTAGGGGGCAAAAATGGCCCGAAATTCCTTCGGATTCGTGTTCAGGATCCCCAAATTACTACTAATACACCAGTCTCCTGAAAAATTTTCAGTCCTGAAAATTTCTAATTTGTTTCACTTCTCATGGAAACGCCCCCGTATCTTCCGGTGTTATCGAATTATAATGACGAAATTCTTTGAATTTTGAATATCCCAGAATGCAACTATGACTCAATGGATTTTAGTAGTGATATACACTGCAGTCCAGTCGTGAACAATCAATATTTTCGAAAAAAAATATATTGTTGAAATTGCCAGGATCGATGGAAATTTTCAAAATATACCTATAGATTTTGTCAAACTAGGGAACGGAAGCAGCTTCCAATTAGTCTCATAAGGATACTCATACAAAAAAATTACTCGATGACTCTTTTGTGCAGCTAATAATGAGTTATGAATTAGTGGCAATATTGAATGCATAAGTATAACTCAGTTATTTTTCTCGTGTTTTCCGTGATCAACAAGAATAACAGTTTCATTGTATCATTGAATGTTCCACCGCGAATTGGAATTATATTTTCTTAAAACTTTGGACTTTTACTGTGGAAAAATTGCAATTCAAATTAAATACGAATGGTTCGTGAATAATATAATTTTTACTTAACCAGAAAAATAATTGAATTTCAAATCATACAATATTCACACATTCTCAGATTATAGTTCCTTCTATCAAATCCCCCCTCTGATAAGATACATTTTTCCAGTCTCTTTCTGATATTTCTCCCAACTTCCCTTAGTTCCTCTCGTGTTACCTCTTGGCATGCTTCAGTAATCCTCGCACGGAAATCATCACGAGTGAGCGGCCTATTCTTATGAACCCTGTTTTTTAGTGTTCCCCATAAATAGAAATCCATCGAGGGTAAATCAGGCGACCACGGATGCCATTCTACAAGGGGGCTATTGGGTCCAATCCATCTCATAGGTAAATTCCTATTAATCCACTCCCTCGTTATCCTATAATTGTGCACCGGTGAGCCATTCAATTGGAAAATCACGTTATCTCTTATAACCACAGGAAGTTCCCGCGATGCCTCTGAAAATTCATTCTCCAGAAAATTGACAAATAGTTCTCCATTCAGATTTCGATCGAAAAAATAGGGTCCTAAGATTCTATCATTCAATATCCCACACCATACATTGACTTCTTGAGATATTTGATTTTTACAATTTACAACCAATGTGGATTTTCTTCAGCCCAGAATCTCATATTCTGGGAAGATACCACTCCATTGTTGGTAAAAGTCGCTTCATCGCTATATAAAATGTTCCTTAGGAAATTACCATTATGTAGGTATTTTCCTTGTGCCCATAAACAAAACTCCATCCGACTGTTTTCGTCTCCTGGATGTAGGGTGTGGAGAAATTTGGGTTTAAAGCATGCATTTTATGTCTTTTCAAACACCTCCAAATTTTGATGTGGCTTATATTGAGCTGGAGTAATACATTTCTCAAACTTATATGAGGATCAGCTCGATAAGCCGCCAAAATAACATCATCTTCAATATTGTGCCTAACTAGTTTCTATCCTTCGTAACTTGGCCGGTGCTTTTGAAGAGGTTAAATATTTTGAAAACTGTTCCTGGGCCAATTGAAGGTTCGTGCGGATGTCTTCTGTTGAGTTCAGAAGCTGCTTCACGGTAAGACCTCGTACCTTCAACAACCAACAACACGATTTCAACTTTCTCTTCAACAGATCTACGAACCATCTTCAAAAACGAAAAGAGCGGGAACAACGCAAAAATAACAGGAACAACAGTAATAATTAGAAATAATTCGTGGAAACTAGTCTGGTGGTAATATTAAATTAACGTCAAATACAAGTTGTCAGTAAATATCAATAAGGAATTGTTTTCCATGGCAATGTCAAGGCACACTCTGCTTTTGATTGACTGCAATTCTTTCAATTCGATGAAAAAATTATTTGTTCGTTCATTCATATGTAGATAACGATGGAGAAATAATATGAGATTTCGTTTTTTGCGGTGAGTTGTGAAGATCGAATAACATTTCATGAAGTAAAAGTATGATGTGTGATCAAAGGCTAAACAAAGAAATGGTTTATTTCTTTGAACATTAATTTCCCAATGCGTTTAAGAGTTTCTATGAATGTGGGGAAAACTATGATTTTGTGGATGGTTCTAATTGATTCACATTGAAAACAAAGTATACAAGAACAACCCGAAACATATCAAGATAATACATGGGGAAACTGAGAAGTGAAATATTAGAAGGAGACTAAAAATGTATAATATTAGAGGGTGGATTGGAGAAGATTTTGTCATTCAAAATGCAATAATTCAACCAATCTTTCCTGTTACGTGTGCCGCAAAAAATGAATTCATTATCATCTCATGCGTTACTGAAGATAGACATTTTTCACGAACCATCCGTAATTCATTTGAAATTTGATATTGCTGGAATCCAAGTTCAAAGTTATGAAAACATATTCTGGTCCGCGCAGAAGAATTGAATGATACATTAAAATTATTGTTATTGATATTCATGGAAAACCATCGTCCAATTCTTAATATTATAAACAGTAAGTGCGGAGGTATAGCACAACTCACCTATTATGAGGAGAGACATGTGATAAGAAAATTGAGTTGTGAATACCAAATCCAAATCGAATTTAGTGTTCATTTGAAATGAGATGCATTTGGTGCACATACTAATTTCAATGGCAGTTTGTTACTCCGTTTGTTCCATTCGATCGGAAGTGAGAAAGTGGAAAAGTGGGTAGTTCCGTCGCAACTGAGGGGTATATCAATTAGGATAAGGCCACTCATTTGATAGGTGCACTTTCAGCATATCCATCAATCTAGAGAGTTTCATAATTCTCGAAAAGAAAGATACGGGGGCATTTCCATGAGAAGTGAAACAAATTAGAATTTTTCAGGACTGAAAATTTTTCAGGAGACTGGTGTATTAGTAGTTATTTGGGGATCCTGAACACGAATACGAAGGAATTTCGGGCCAATTTAGCCCCCTAATATAATTTTCCGGAAAAATGTGTGGTTTCATCGTTGCTGGCGTGCAGTGTATATCACATAGGATGACTCATTTTATGCAGTGAGTTCAGTTCTTGTGTATCTATCAATCCTGGGAATTGAATGGTTCTACGTCGAAAATTACGGAAGATACGAGGGTGAACATACCGATTAGGGATGATTAGCGTTTAAGTCATTGTTTGAACAACGCGGCTTTCCCTTATAAAAAATATTTTGAAAAATTGAGTGAACTTATTCCAGAAAACAGAAAAGCATTTGGGTGAACATACCGATTAGGGATGATTATTTTTTTTTTTCCCTTTTGTTTTGAAAAAATTATTTTTATACCTATTTGTTAGAAATATTTCGTAATAAAGAATATCAAACGCAAATTATGGATTGAAATGCATTTTTTCTCCAACTGATTATATTCAATGATATGATGGTATGCTCCGGGACATCGCAGTAACATTTTTCTTAAGCACAGTGATGCATTCTATATGTCGGATGTTAAGGAAAAACGCAGTATCTGTCATAATTATAGTATATGTAATTTAGTTTCGTTTTTCAACAAAAAAATGATTTCTATTACATCGAATAATCATTTCCCAGAGAAAAATATAGCTCAAATTGTTTAATTCAGAATGCCTGTGAAGAAATACAGAAAGCTCTTTTTCTCCGTTTTAACTTTTCAAAAAACACGGCGTTTCTGCTATCCAAGGCAGTATTTCTATCGACAGCTACCTGTTCGAAATACCAGGTATAAAAGTTCTTATTCTCAAAGTCTCATGCTATAACTTCATGTGGAGAACACATAGTTCTTCACAGGTGTGCTATGCGCGGGTATGTTCTGGAAACTATTGTTCAGTCATTGTAAATATATTTTTCTATACTTTTCTATGAGTGTATGAGTGTATACTACTGAGAGTGATCTAGTATTAGAAAAAATTCGCTGTTTAGTCCTGATAAAACATTAAACGTCCCAGTTATAAGGCCAGTTCTGGTGCAGTGCACACGTGTTCTGCTAGAGGGTCTCATATTTTTTTTTGGAGTATTTTTAAAGTCAAACTTTTTGGGAGCATTTAAAGTGAAATTCCATGGTCCAATTCGAGGGCAGCGCTTCATATAAAGTTGAGAATGAAATGTATCTGTGCAACGTTTTCATGTAGACTAAACTGCTGGTCCCGACAGCGTATTTCTATAATGACATAAATAACCACAGAGAAAAGGATATTTCATTCCTAAAGGGGTGAAAAAGGGGATGGGTGTTCGGAAGTACTGTTAGTATCCTGGAAATTGTATTTGTGCTCTCCTCCTCAAATAAAGGAACACAGTTCCAGGATTTTTTAAATTCAACCCCAAAGAGGGTAAAGTGGTTTCGAAAGTTACTACTAGAATACCGTTAGTTTTCATAGGTTCATAGAAATTGTTATTACAGGCCTTCGTTACAAATAAAGGAATATGTGTTTTAGTGTTTCAGGAAATTCCACCCCTTTCAGCATGAAATGGGGGTGAAAGTTTATATGGGGATTCCAATAGTTGAAGTAAGAGTCATATTGATAGGAATTTGGGTTATTCTATTGAAATGAAGGATTTTTGAATATTCTACCAAGAGGGAAAATAGGGTTGAAAGTTCGTAAAGGAGTACCGTTAGTTTTTGAGTTAAGGTCTTGGAAATTGGTATTTCGGACATTTAAAAAAAATAAAAGGGTTTGAATTTTTTTTTTTCCATATTTAAGGGGGTGAAAAACGGTTGGAATATTTGGAAAACTCCAGTTATATTTGCTTAAATCATGGTACACATACTTCTTGATGCGAATAATGAAAAATAAAACACACATTGTTTTTATAGATGGGGTGGTAAAGTTTGTATGAATAAAACGTTTTTTTTTGTCGGATTACCCTGAACTCATTATATTTAAAACAAATAACCAGATGAGGTAATACCATAAACGTGGTTAACATAGGGGTACTAATGTGTTGCCATATTAATTTGAATTACATTTTGGCAATTTCCTTCATGGAATCAAATGAAATATTTATTAAAAAAAAACATTTTTACAGACAAGCTTCTATTCGAATGCGCTTGAGAGTGAAAAATAATTGCTTTGGATGTGCGACGTTGGTTATTACGTGAGTTATAGATTCAAGAGCTTGTCGCACAAAGTTTCAGAATACAAAAGCGACAAGCTTACAAAATCATATATGATTATCTCACTATTCTCACTCATGAAATATATACATTTATGGAGTATTCTAATTTTCAAATTCTACAAAACAATGTTGAGAGTCACAGTGGAGATAGAAAATCAGTGGGACATTCACGAAGGGTCAGAAGCTCCGATGTAGGAAACCCTAATCTAGTGGGACTTCATATATAAATATATATATATATATATATATATATAAATATATATATATATATATATATGTATATAAATATATATATATATATATATATATATATTTATATACATATATGTATGGAGAGAGAGAGAGAGAACGGGTTGTCGTTGCTGACTAGTAAGGGATGGAACCAGTAAATATTGGGGTTTTGCAGCAAATAAAAGAGAACTCTTCAAAGGTTGTCCAAGCTTTCGGAAATTTTATCAATTATTTCCATCATCAGGGAGACTACTGAATTGTAGAAATTGAAGCTAGTTTTCATATAAAAATATAGGTTGGCTTAAATACAATTCAGTAAGGAAGCATAAGATACAGACCACTCCGTACCTTTTCTAGACACAAAGTTCATCCAAACAACAGATAACAAAATCTCAATAGATTGGTACAGGAAACCATGTAGCTCAGAAAGATACATTAATTATCGGTCGTATCATAAACATTCAATGAAAGTGAACTCAGTCAAACAAATGAAGAAAAGAGTGTTATCTCTGGCATTCCATTCCATAAGAAAAACCTTCATATTATTTCGAACCTTTCTCTAGAAAATTAATATCCACCCAGTGAGGTGAAAAATATTTTTTTCAATACATCAACCTCACTTGAGATTATATCAAGACCAAGCGCCATATCTCTTATCAATAATGATGACGATGAAATTGATAGTGTCACAGCACATGTCACGTATACGTCCTTACCATTCATCAAGGAAATGATACCGAAACATCAAAATTGCAAATGAAACCGTCCTTACTATTAGTTATGTTCATACAAAAATTAAAGATAAAGTATCCTTAACTTCACAAACGAATGCAATATACAGTATTCCTTGTCTAATGTGTGATAAGAATTATGTCGGTCAAACTTCAAGATCATTGGGCGCTTGAATCGTTTCCCACAAAAGTGATTGCAGAATACGTCCAGGAAGATGCGCGTTAGCAGATCATGTGAACAAGTTTGACCACCATATGAATTATGAATCCACAAAGGTCTAAGATAGTGAATCACATTCAACAAAAATATCAACTCTAGAAAGGGCCCATATTTTTCAAGATAACAATAACCTCACACACCAATATAAATGATGATTCCAATTTTATTGCCTAACTAGTTATTTTAAACTGTAGTGTATCATCATTCATCCTACATAATGTGTCACCCATCATACTTTAACACCTTTATAATCATCATCACCAAAGTTGTTAGCCATTCACAACCTATATTTTTATATAAAAACAAACTTCAATTTATACACTTTTGTAGTTTCCCTGATAATGGAAATAATTCATGAAATTTCCGAAAGCTTGGACAACCTTCAAAGAGTTCTCTTTCATTTGCTGCAAAACCCCACTATTCATATATATATATATATATATATATATATATATATATATATATATATATATATATATATATATATTTATATATATATATATATATATATATATATATATATATATATATATATATATATATATATATATATATATATAATATATAAATTATTAATTAAATTTCGGATAAATATAGGTGAGTCACCGAAATGTATAACAGTTCTGAGCTGTTACACTCCTTGTGCGTGACTATGCTATGGAAATGTTGATAGATAAACGTACGATCGGAGGGACCGATAGGGTTGAGCATGGGTTTTCTGATCGTATCTCACATAGGTATAGATATGATAAGGCATTTCATTGAATAATCGTATACTTTATAACATTTAATCGAAAAAGATATCAAGTTAATCAATTTCCATTGATATAATATGATTTTTAAATGTTTTCTCAATGAATCCAATTGAACTCATTGTTTCTATGTATGTTTTATACATGTCAGGAAGGAGATCCTCCTAGATCCGTGAGAGAAATAGGAATGGACTGATCGAGTTATTTTGAGTATTTTATTGTAGTATGTGCAGTTGCTTGACTATTTTTAACCCCTCCCTATCTAAGATGTCTAAAAACCATGGTGTATTCACTTATACCTGTAAAATATTGGGACAATCTGGGGGACACCAGCCCACTTGATAAAAGAAGTTATCTAGAGTTTCAGATGGCGCCGACGTCGTTTCGTGTCATAATTCAGTAAACTGCAATTACAGACCACACAGGGTGTTTTTGTGATTTGTCTCTGATCCGTTCTGTGATTGTGCTTTTGTCGCCTTTAAGGTTATGTCAATTCGTTGTGAAATATTTTGAGGTTGATCGATTGATGTAACATATTTTAGAACAAACTATTCCATGTACTTATGTCAGTGTTATATAGAATTCTCGAGAGGTGTCCCGAAATAATTCTAATTTTGAACCGTACCAATTTATTTTGTATGGTTAATTTTCTATTGATACGGCTCCACCGAGTTGGTAGGTACTTATGTATTTCTGTCCCTGTTTGCTCATGATAAAAATCTTATGATGGAGCGGATAATGATTTTATGAAGTGCTGTAAATTACATACAATTACTTAATTTAGCTTTCAAACCAATAAAAGTTCGGGAGATGCAATCTCTTTCGCTTTCTGAAAAATCTATATTTTAGTCTGAAGGAAGTGTTTTGCGACACATAAGCTTTTGACTGTTCATCTCTACAGCTTCAGAGAACGAAGTTTCAATTGGCTCGAATCCTATATGAGTGAAAAAACCTCTCAGCTTTTGGACAAATCAAGAGGTGTTTACTATTTCGGCAGACAACACGACTATCTTATCGCAAGAACTCAAATAACCTTCATATAGCGGAGTAAAAATAGCTTAAAATCATGCATTATTTTGGAATTCTGAATGACTTGAACCTTCTGACATTTCTTAGAAATTGCTTGCAGATAAAAGTTTTTTTTTTTTGGCTTGGACATTTCGTCATTCGGCCAGACACAAGTTGAATATTATTAAAACACGTCGAGGACCATCCTCGGCCCGGCTACGAAATTTAACATTTAATTCTCTCTAATTAAATAGAAAAATTTCTGCCCTGGCCGAGAATCGAACTCACGACCTTTCGATCATGAGTCGGACGCTAACCCACCGCGCCAATCCCCCCAACAGATAAAAGTTATAAACTTATATTCGTGCGCTGCTCATTTATTAATTGTTTAAACCATGAAAAACAATGTTGTTAGGCAAATTTCACCCAAATTGATGCATAGGGGTTTCTGAGGTCGCTGAACCAGAATATGACATTGAAAAAACGATGGCGTGGCCAGTCGTAAAGGTAGATTTTATGAATGATAATCTACAACTACCTATTTTTTATTTCCGTGTACATCTCGGAGAAAAAAATTTCGTGTAAAAATTGTGGAGCTAATGAAGTGGTATCAAACGACTTATAGTTTGCCAATATTGGGTATGGAAATGAAATATTGCGAATTTTTTCAAATCTTCAACAGCTGCCATTTTGAGACTATTGGACCATTTTCGAAAGTAGCCGAGGTATTCATGAGAAGTATTTTTGTTTAATTCGGTTGAAAAGTGTGTCCTCCACTCAACAAATTTCGTTATATATAAGTTTCAATATCACATTTTAAACTAGAGTTTTTGAAGCATAGCCTCGAATTCAAATTTGTATTTTTTTTAAATCATTCAATATTTTGAGCTTTGTATTTTTCAAAAAAATATATTTTTTTTAAATTGTCTTTTTTATTTGTCATTTTGAGAGTAATCTGTGAAAATTTCAGATTTTTCTTGAAAATAAAAAAAAAGAAGATTTCAGACAGAATTCTGCTTTGAAGTAATTTCATTTACGTACTATTCCTATACATATTTTTCCACTTTTAAAAACATGACATCTCGTTAGCTGCATTTTTCTTCTTTCAGTTAAATTTTTGTTATGTTAATTTAATCAAATTTTATTATTAATTCAATTTTTCAATAAAACCAATCAAACCTTCTTGAAGTACAGACTACAAGCTTCAGAAAGTACTGATGAAAAATCTTGATATCACATTTTGAACTAGAGTTTTTGGTTTTTGAAGCATGGCCTAAAAATTAATTCATTCATTTTTTGAAATTATTCAATATTTTGACGAATATTTTTTTAAATAAAATTCTAGGATTTTTTTTCATTCGCACACCTTCAGTCCCAAAATGACACTTAACATTTTGGGACTGAACTGTACAAATTTCAGATGTTTATATTGAAAATTTAACGAATGGTGGATCATTTATTTTATAGAAAATTCGACTTTGATGTAACTTCATATATGTACTTTTTCCTTCTTTCATTTAAATTTTGGTTAGCTTAATTTTATCAATTAGATCAAAAGTTCCAACAAATTGAGTGAAGCGCGCTCGTGGCTACGTGCTCCTCAAGAGATGCACTTCAGTGTCGCTATCTCGCGTTTTGTACGTTAAAAAAAATTCTGTAGGTTACAGTTTTTATTTAAAAAAAATATTTATATACCTTTTTTGTTTTTGTTATATATACCTTTTCTGTTTTTGTTAAATGATAAATTGAGCACACACTTTACGGTTGGTAACTTTTTATATGTTGTTCCTTACTCATCACTAATGTACAGTAAAAAGTTCCCGCAGTCCCCTAACTTTATGAAGCTAAAATCTAATATTACTCCACTACTAGTAAAATGACTCGTAATGTATAAATTGATTTGAATCTTCTCTGAACTACTTTTGCCCATTGCAATATTTTTTTTCAACTTTTGATTGTAATGTATCTAGTAACTAGCAAGTCAAATAATTGTATTACTTCTTTTATATTTATTTTTTATATTATATATATTTTGTATAAAAATATTCCCATGAGATGACAATTTCCTGACTTAAAGTATTTGAAAATTCTAAATATAGTGGATATTTTTTTCAAAGAGCCATGGGACCCTCTGTGATGGTTCATGAACAACTGCTTGGTTGAGATCAGCCTCCTTCTCCGATTATCTCATGCGGGGTGTTACTAAAAAATTAAAGAGAAGCCTTCAGACTATCGTTTTCTACCCTCACCTTTGTTAGTAGGGCTCGCCTTTTCTGGAGAAGTCATTCTAAGATATCTGGAAGCAGCCTAGACTGTCGCACACCAGGATTCATCGATTTCTCAACTCCATCAACAGATTTTAGGATATCTACAATGAACTCTCTGATTTTGTTCATGTCAGTAGGTTGTTAGAGATGTAATAGTGCGGCAGAGATGGGCAGTGGATGGTTTGGTAATAGTTTGTATCGGAAAGTTTAATGGAACAATGTCATCGGGGATATTTTCCAATCCCTTCAATTTTCAAGTTAATTCATCATCTAGAGACATCAGTCCACTCTCCTACCTTTCCTCATTTCTTCGTCGAAGTTTTCATGATCCCAAAGAGGCCTTTTGAAAAGGAATCACTTCGGAAAAATCGCCAGGTTGACTTCAAGAAAAAATCTGATTTTTGACAGAGAGACATTGTAGTAAGTTTCGAGGATTTCATCTCATTTTCGCGTCAACTGTTCTGAGCGGGATCTCATTCGTAGAACTATAATCTTTGTAAACGATCAATTCACAATTATTTGCATGAAGTACTGTTGACAGAAAAAGAAAATTTCATAGGTTTGAAGATTGACATTTTGCGTGACACAAACAACAAACATTCCTTAACCGCGTCATCTACTAATGAAGTTCTAAGCAGAATTTATCGTTTTTCATTTGTTGTCCCCCAATTCTGAACAAAATCGAATCAGTGAATACACCAGGGTTTTTAGGCATCTTATCCCTAACTCAATACGTCATAATGCAAACAAGACAAGACTCCAAAACTACAGATTGATGGAGAACACTCTTTGGGGCAGATGTGTCAACTTTTCAAGATTTTTTTGTTGAAAAGGTATTTGATTCCTACGGTAGCCAGTCGGGTATATGCACCTTCAACGTTTTTGGTAATTTGTTCAGAGAGATGTCTGTTTGTTTCAATTCTTGATGTGAGGTTAATGATATTATTCCTCAAGTTTTGTGATTGGGAATTATTAATCATTTGACAAAGATTGGTATTCTCATGAATTGCTTTCATTTCAAATATTTTATTGTTGTAGCTGCAAGGTAGGTCAAAAATGATGCTGACAAAAACTTACATATGTAGGAAAAGATCGCTCTGATCTTGACTTACGTTTGAAACGTCATTCAATGATATTCAGATGACGTTTCCTTTGATATTCATCAAATACAACTTTCCAGTTTAAGTTCTCAAAACTTCCTATGAAGTGATGGGTTAATAAATTTTATTCTCAGAGTATTGATGGAATGAATCGAATCATGACAAGGTCTGCGTATTCTTCCATGAATTTGCTGTATTATTTAAAAGATATTGCATTTCTTTCCAATCTTTCGAAGGACAGGTGCATTTGACCTACACAAAGTAACTCAAAAAATATACTCGCTCCTAATAACAGATCAATATCATCAGGCTAATAGAAATGGAAATCCGCCATTTTTATTTTATCGTGAACTTTGAGCTCCTGCGTGTTTACCATTTGCTGGGGTATGGTGTCAGTTATTATATCTATGACCAAGCAAGACAAACTTGTTCTATAATCATTGAATAATGATTTTAATTTCATATTGGTTTGTTCAGTGATGTTTGTTGGAAATTGATTCATTCCAAGAATGGGTAGTTAAATAAAAGTGTGAAGATTCAGACGTTTTACCAAATCTTTTCTGATTGTGAGCCGCTATCCAAAAGAGTTCGACATTATATACAATGATATTGAATCACAAACGCTAATAAAGCTGTTGGAAGAAAAACAAATGAGTCTGAATAAAGTGGTCTTGATGTAAATTTAGAATGTAATTGCTTTGTGCAGAATTTGAAACCAACTCCATCAACCCAAGTGAAAGACTGTTGACTTGATGAATTTGAAGACGGAAAATGTAGAATGTCCTGCAAGAACTCGCATTCCGATATCAGACCTTGTGTGTCCCAAACGCAAGCAATTTGTGCACAATTTAAACGTTTGACTTCTCAATATCTAGTTGATACAGGCATGTCCAATAATGTTTCACAGAAAATATTAATGGGATCCCTGACACAAAATACATGATATTTCGTGACTGACTACTATGCTGTACATTCGACAAACCTTTTTTCGCACGAGCTACTGGAAAAAATTATTGTTTCAAATTAATTGCGATCTTCATATTCTGATAAATACCTGCAATTGAATCAAGGCGGGCTTGTAATCGTTGCAAACATATAGCTTTCTCAATACCTGTTTTCATCGAATGCATTCAAAAATGTATTGAATCTTGTTAATACTGCTTTCAAAACACCGCGTCTCATGTCAACTTCAGATATCAGCCATGGTGTAATTATTTGATTAATGCAGACTTTTCGGTTTCAAATGAAAAACATGATTATTTTCAGAATAGCCGCCAAAAGGATGGGTGGGATTGAAACTGATGGGTGAGATGGAAACTGATGGGTAGGATGAGAACTGACCCTAGCTCAACTGCTGCTCACTCGTTTGCTATGATTGGAGATCATCTTCGCAAAAATCTCCTACTCCAAAGCTCGTCTGCAACTCAATCATTTACGTCGTTGCAATGATTGGAGATTATCTTGGCAAATACTGTTACTCCAAAATTCATCTGGATCACCCAAGTCATCCTAACATCCGGTTCGAAGGACCAAAATATGATTTAATGTGTAATAGTCACGAACCTAGTACTTAATGAGGTGTACCCGACTTTGGTTATTATTTTCTTGTTGTACCCAAATGTTATTGGATAATCAATACACGGAGTTTGATGAAATAGTTTCAGTTGGTTATTTATTCATTTGCAGTATTTTAGTTTCACTATTTTTAACATTTAGGATATCAAGTGAATCCCCTTCTATTGATAGAATATAATTTTTAAATATATTTTCGCTTAATCCAATGGAACTTATTGTTTCCATGTATGTTTTGTGCATGTCAGGAAGGAGGAAAAAATTTTTTCCATTCCAGGACATTCGCTGTAGTGAATAACAAGTTTGATGGATCGGTATATTATTTTGTTATACATTTTCTCAAGTATTCTTGTGTAGTATGTGTAGCTGCTCAAGATAACTATTTCTAACCCCTCCCTAACTCAATACAGCATACTGCAAATGAAACTCCACTGGAGAATAGTACACTGTTTTCTGACGTGTAACGTCAAGAATTTTTTAATGTATTTGAATTTGAGTAACAGACACCTCAACGTTTTAGTAATGTTCGAGATTTGATAGTTCCATCTTAGCTGTGAGTCGATGATAATTTCCAAGTATTTTGTTTGGTTGTCATTCTGTATTTTGGTAATGTATTGGTGTTTTCTAAGTGTTAGTTCATCATAATTTGGTAAACCGTTTTTGTATTTGAAGAGTGGCTGGTAAAATATTTTTTGTAGTTAATGGTGAGTAATTGATGTCGTTATCAATCAATTATATGTAGAAATTCTTTTGTTTCAGATTGATCCAAGAGTGTGAAGAATATGAAAAAGCTGTCATGTTTCCATGGTCAGTAAATCATGAATGGCAATGGACCCAAGGAACACCACAATTCCCCAATATCTTACTTACGGTATCCTTGAGTTTTACTATTCGTTTTCTATCTTTTGGGTCATCGGAGAAAAGTGTGAGAGAAGCACCGTGAACCTGAAGATCTCCAAGACCTCCAGCAACTGCGAATAATTCACAGTGTCGAAGGCATTCGCTAGATCCAGAAAGATACATATCGCAGATCAGTTAGATTGTACATATCTTGCGTCAATGTTGAAATTGCATCGTTCCACGATAAACCTAGTCTGAATCTAAACTGGCACCCAGTTATAATATCGAATTTGCCTAGATAATTACCTAGTCTTTTTTCTTCGGTCAATTTTCGAAAATTTGGGTCTATCATTGGGTGTTCTGGTTTTTTGGCCCTTTTTGAATGTGGGTGTATTTAGTGCCATCTTGAATTCATCGAGACATATTCCTGAACTGAATATATCATCGATTAGATGAACTAATGGATGTACAACGGGTTCATGAATATTTTTCAATGTTTGGCCCTAATAAGATCGTAACCAGGGGCTTTTTTGTTTTTGGTTGTTGGATTATTCGTATATTTCTTTTCATTCCCTATTCGTTTTCTCCTATTTTATGGATCATGGTTTTATTTTTTTATTATTTTTTCGTGTTATCAACTCTAGATTTTTTTCCCAAACGCCGATATGACTTTCCATAAGTTTTAAATTTTTTTTTTTTCTATGGTAGTTATATTTTGCTTTTTTAATCAGCTTTCGTATATTCACGATATTAAAGGTAATATTTGTTTTTTCTGTCTTTAGGATTTTTTTTGCAATTGATTTTTCCAAACCTTCAATTATCTATAACTTCTTTTTTACCATTTTTCCAAACCTTTTGTTATCCATACCTTCCTTTTTTTTACCATTTTTGTTAGGCCGAGTTCTTTTTGAGTTTTTTGGGTAAATTTTTTCAATATTTCAACGATATGTGTGATTGTGTTGTTCACTTTCTAGACGATATATATGTCCAATCAAGTTGTAAAGACTAAGTTTCAGTTTTGAATAATTATTCAATGTAGTTCTGGTTACCTACAGGGTGTGTACTGGATTTATCGCAAAGGGTCTCTGAACGAATAATAACAGCCTTATGATCCGTTATATTACAGCTCACAACCAAGGAGACGTAGTGTTTTTCAAGATCAACCTCTACTCTATCTACGTTCCTATTGATGACCCAGCAATCGTTCCGGTACAGCTCCGTGAGTTGTACCACCATGGTGTCTTCCATGATGCAAATTTAGCGGGAATACTCAAATAGGTTTTTTTCATTTCGATTTCTTCTCTTTTTTACATGCTGGCACTCTATTGGTTGATACAGGGTTATCGAAATGTGATCTTGGTTTATGTTTAGAGATACAAGCGAGTATTTATGGAGAGGTTGAACATATTCCACTCCACAATTGGGATGCATTCTATATGATAATGCTTTCTGAGCTGATAGATTTAAAAGCAACTGATAAAGTCATTACTCACCCAAAGTGGACAAATCACCATCTATTTCCCTTGGAGCTGCATTTATGTAGCTCATAAGACATCCAATTATCAATAGTTTCACGAACATTTCAAGTGTTTATTAGTAACTCCAACCAAGTGTAACTACGTTTCTATACTGACAGAAAAAATCCCCTCTCTGATATAAGCGTATTGAATTTCGCCAATATTTATCTTTAACTTGAAAATAGCATTGTATTCTATATTATTTGATAAACTTTATCACCATCGATTATCAATCTAGGAAATTTTATCATCGAACCTCTTATCCAAGGAGATTGCATGAAGGTGAAGTGTAATATGAGTTATATGTTATAATCATAATAAAAATAAAGAAGTTTATCCATTAAATATGGAAGATATTTTGATCATGAAATTGAATGAATCAGGAAGCATTGAGGAAAAGATGATCATAGAAGCTGAGAGATTCAGCTTGAAAATATTTCGAGGGTTTCTATTTCAGTCCATAATGAGAGGTGATCATGAAAGATGATGAGTTGTAGAGAAAATACAAAAACTCCTATTATATGATGTGAAATATTTAAAAAAAAAATGGGGAAAAACAAGTCTTAATAAGCGAATATACAATGGTAAAAAATGGTTTGAATATTGAAAATAAAAGATAATATGATGTTATGAAGTTATTTGAAAACGTGTGAATGTTGAAAATATCAAAAACACTAAAGAAAGATTTATTTTGATGGTTATATGCAGTCTAACAGAATCTTGAAACACAGACATTTGATGCCTAACAATTTTGACGGCAAACTCTCATCGACATGTGTGAAACGTGTTCATTATAAAGATGTTCTGAACAATCATTGAATTTCATTGGATTTTCAGGTGAGTTTCTATCCTAACGTAGAGAGGCTTGAGGAGAGTATTTCGATAATTATTGATAATTCTAAGAAAAATAATTTTTAATATACATTTTAGGTAGATATTATAAAAAAACTTACTAATGCGGACATCACTAGTTCATAACTTTCGTTTCGAATGAATTCACAATAATGTTTGACTTTTTTTTCAAATATTTGCTTATTCTTATTGGCTCTGCAATCTCCTTTCCAATCAAGAATATATTCCATAATAAGTCATTTTGATTGAGGATAATTTCAGAATCAATAAATAAATTGTAAAATCTACCTTTTCGACTGGCCGCGCCATCGGTTTTCTTGTTCATATTTTGAATTTAGTGTAACGTTCACTATTTTAATATAACACATTATGAAGTTTGCTACTCAAAAAAATAAAACATCATTGTCCAATGTTTTTCTCACACGATAAAAAAAATTAGCTGGAACAACCCAGAACTTGACCGGTACGAGCTTCGGAAGAATGGGGTTATTGTGAAATGGAACATTGATAAGACATTCAACAGTAAATTCACCGTTCAATTGACCAAATGAGATTGACCCCAGTCAATTGAGGTGTCCTGCACCAAACGCGGGCCCTCCTTATCGAAACACAGGTGAGCTGCTGTGTCGAATGGTAACGCCCAGCAGAAAAATTAAACATTCGTAGCGCCAGACTGGAAGAAGGTGGAAACCTCCATCTGCAGACTTGATCAAATTCTTCCGTTCTGTTGCCCCCTGACGAATTCATTTGTAATCTATTGGAAATATTTTAAATAATTAAATGGCAAAGTTTAGAATTTTGCCATTTTTCAATTTTTTACAGATGTCAGTTGGAGAAATGATTTTGGATCTTGTGGATACAGTTTTTCAAGGGCTCTCAAATAAAATATTGCAATTCAAGTTCCATGCGATATGTTTTTGTCATTTTTTCATAGCGACACTTCTGTTTGGTAAATGATAGCCACAAACTGATGATATCGCATTCGGGACGAAACCGTAGCTTCACACCAAATTTCAGCTCGATTGGTCTAACGGTCCTGCATTTATCGTGGAAGATTACAGACAGATAGGCAGACACACACATACACACACCCACACCCACACCAATACGTGACTGGGGTACAAGTCATGGAAATATAAGAATATCATGCTCATTGATTTGTTGAAAATATAAACAGGATGTTCATAAAGTCAGATGTGGAATCATCTGCGACTGAAAGATAAACTTTAGTCTTGAACTACATCTTTGCCTCATTCATCTTTATGAGTTCTTAATTAAGACTGGAATAGAAAATCAAATAACTATCTGAATGAAAATGCAAATTTTCAATTTCAGATTTTTTCTTTTGAGTTAGGGCCTTTTAAGAATATCTATCAGATGTAGTTCAATGTCCAGCGTGGCTTTAGCCGGGGAAGTAGTTGTTTTCTGTTAGACATTCACAAAAAATAACTTCATTTTAATCGTTGATTTTTCAATTCACAGAAAAATCTTTCTATCAATATTCAATTGAGAATGTTTCCCTTTTCAACATGAATACCCCACAAGAGGTTATCTTGACGATGGAAGATAGTGACTAAAGTTTATCTTTCAGTCGCAGATGATTCCACATCTGATTTTATGAACATCCTGTTTATATTTTCAACAAATCAATCTATCATACCCCATGACAGGTTTTAATGTCAGAAAACACTAATTTCAAAGTGTCTCTCCAAACGAAATGATCCTAACTTTTTCCATCTTTGCAAAGTGAGATTGCTTCTTGAAAAAGTGTTTCCCATTTCTTCCGGTCTTCCTGATGATCGTGGAAGCGTGAAATAGATTTTCGTCGACAAAAATGTATTGAAGACCTAGTGAATGCGATGTCTCTCCTGCGTCAATGTTACGAATGATTTCTGGTGAGTACTCTCTTTTGGAAAACATTCTTCTTTGCCTCATTCATCTTCATGAGTTCTTAATTAAGACTGGAATAGAAAATCAAATAACTATCTGAATGAAAATGCAAATTTTCAATTCCAGATTTTTTCTTTTGAGTTAGGGCCTTTTAAGAATATCTATCAGATGTAGTTCAATGTCCAGCGTGGCTTTAGCCGGGGAAGTAGTTGGTTTCTGTTAGACATTCACAAAAAATAACTTCATTTTAATCGTTGATTTTTCAATTCACAGAAAAATCTTTCTATCAATATTCAATTGAGAATGTTTCCCTTTTCATCATATTCATATTCAAACAGAAATATTTTGAACAAAAAAAGTAAAATGATACTATGTGATGCTTTAGTGTTGTCACATTCAAACTATGCAGACGTGGTTTATGGACCAGGGCTGATGAAATCTGATAAAATGAGACTTCAAAAATTGCAGAACTCATGTGTGAGACTTATTACAGGCACAAGAAAGCGGGAACATGTTACGCAACATTTAAGGAATCTTGGTTGGCTGAACATGGAGCCTAGGCGTACACTACACTCCACTACGATATTTCATAAAATAATAATAACTGGGAAACCTCCTTATCTATTCAAGAAACTGACTTTCAGAACTGACATTCATAATCTCAACTTGAGATTTCGAAATAATTTGGCTGCGCCTAAACACAAAACCTCCTTTTTTCGTGGCTCATTCTCATTTCAGATCGCTCGCCTGTACAACCGGTTACCCAGTGATTTCAAATTATTACAAATGAAAAAAATCAAAAAAAATATGAAGCAATTTTTATTTGACAACAATTTTCCAAATTTCTTAGTATAATATGATAATTATAATGGTAAACTTGAATTGGCACATCACTTTTTCTCCGCTTATATGTACTGATCACTGTATTTTGATATTTTTTTTTAGGAATAGTATTTCTTTTGTTATATTCTCATGGTTAGACTTCAATTTTTCTTGGAGCAGTTTGAATAGTCTACCATATTCAGTTGTATGTACTTTATAATATAATTTATTATGAATTCATTATGATAAGTTACTCCACTGGTTGGATGAAAGAGCAATTCCTGCCATGAGCAATCATGTGCAGGCATTGAATCCTGCCTTCTGTTAGGATATAAGCTAACTGCTGTACCTCCAATAAAAGCATTTATTATTATTATTATTATATCCAAAATATTTCCACCACAGAAGAGGAAATATTGTGCAAAGAAAGGAAGTACTGTACTAAAGAAGACAGCCACTGAAGTGAAGATGAATAACGATCACCCTGTAGATTCCGATCAGATCATGGAGATCGTTCAGCAAGAGCACACTCTTTCCCATCGAGAACTTTGATGTTTACGAAGTGTGACATAAAGGCGGCGGTGGCGATGGAGGGGAAAGTAAACATGGCAGCCTATTGTCAAATTCCTTCCGAGCTATTATCTGTGGTCTTAGCGGATCTGGAAAAACGAACCTCATGCTGTTGTGTTTGGCGAATGACAACGGTCTCAAATTCACGAATATCTACGTTTATTTGAAATCCTTGTATCAGCCCAAATATCAAATCTTTGAAAAAGCGCTGAGCAGTATGGAAAATGTTGGCTATTTTCCATTCAGAGAAAGCAATAAAATCTTATCTATGGAGGATGCCCGATCTCACTCTTTATTCATCATTTCACAATGTGGCCTGCGATGGACAGCGGAAAATTCACGAATATTTCTCAATGTGCAGACACAAACACATTGATGCCATCTATCTCTGTCAGACTCATTCGAAAGTACCCAAACAGCTGATACGTGACAATTGCAATATGATTGCGCACTTCAAACAGGACGAAATCAACTTGCGACACGTTTTCGAAGAACACGTTTCCCCCGATATGACTTTCGAACAATTCAAACAGCTATGTTCGGAATGTTGGTCTCGAAACCAACACGATGCCCTCGTCATAGTCAGAGTCTTTGACTTGAACAATGGCAGGTAACGCAAAAACTTTGACATGTATATGAAAATATAGTTGCATGACGCCTCACGTCATCCAGCGTCGGGATGTCGGACGAGAGGATCGTCAAAGCCATGCGCGACAAAACATTTACAGAAATATGACGAAGCATAAGGAAAACGTACGAAGCCCTGAAACTTGGAGAAAACGAACGAGACGATACGCCGACTAAACTTTTCAAACCGATATCTCAACCGTTACAACAAATTGCCAAGTCGTCGAAACCCTAAATAAATCCATTCTCAAAGTCTAGAAGGAGGAGCAACCTGAAGTTGAAGAGGAAAATGAGTCAGAAAAAGAAGATGAAGAAGAAGAGAATTCTCAAAGCGAGAGAAGCAGTGACGGAGAATATTATCAGACGATGACAGCATGTTGCCATGGAATTTTTATGCATCTCTGATGAACGAACATTCCAATCGATATCCCACCATGTCACGTGAATACATCGCTCAACATTGGAGAGATGACGAATGTATGGATGAGGTATATGGATCTGTGTATGACGTCAGCTCTCCTGGCTGGTTTTTGGGATCCAAGTCAATCCGCTTTGAAAAAGGATACATCGAAACGGGACTTCAACAATTTGAATCAACTCCCGGACTATATCAAGTGATATTTCCCACCAGGCCCCTGGACTATAGCGAAAATGACTTGAACGTCTACCGAGATATATTGGAGTTGACTGGATGTCATAGAATTGCGAACATACGTTTGGAAGGCACTCAACGCTGGAAATATAAACACGTTATAAAATATTTAATGAGGAGGAATGCGTTGGTCAGGGTATAGAGAGAGAAATATACTTTATTGTCAAAGAATAAACATGTTTATTGACAAAGTAAAAATACAAATTTTTTACAATAATTGTGGGTGAATAATATAAAAATTAATTACAGTAACTACACATTAATGAAGTAGTATGTCAGATGCGTTTAAAAACGAATTCCACATCATTACACAAGAGATAAAACATTTTCAAATGAATATACATAAAAACAAACAAATTAACATATAAAAACACACATAATAGCTGTACAATTTTACGGAACTGCAGACTCTACCAATTATCTGAATAGTACTCTCCCAAATTATAGTAAGCTCCCTCAAGTAATACATCTTTAACAGACTTCCGAAATTTCTCAAAAGAGTTAATACACTATGTGTAGGGGTAGGTGATTATATATTTTTATGCCTTCATATATAATTGATTTCCTAGTCAAAGTCGAAGAGGGTATAGGCAGAGGTAGATTCAGATTATTTATCCTACTTGTTCTGTGATGAATCTGATGACTTGCTAAATTTCCACGGTTTTTAAAAAACTAAGCACACGGTTTCTAATATAATTGAAGAAGATAGAGTGAGTATTCCGTATTCCGTATCTGAGGTGGGACTCCACGAGGGCGTGATAAACTGTTTTTGCTGTTTCAGAACCAATCTCGCTTGTGGCCATTTTATTATGATGTAGTGGGACCATATATATATATATATATATATATATATATATATATATATATATATATATATATATATATATATATATATATATATATATATATAAATATATATATATATATATATATATATATATATATATATATATATATATATATATGTATATGTATATGTATATATATATTTATATATATATATATATATTTATATATTTATATATATATATATATCATTGAGACCTGAGGACAGATACATATATATATATATATATATATATATCATTGAGACCTGAGGACAGATACATATATATATATATATATATATCATTGAGACCTGAGGAAAGATACATCTGACTGCAACCCCAAGGCAGTTTGTCGGAATAAGAGCCTTAGTCAGTCTATGTATTTTCCATTTGATACGACTTCTCGACATTAATCATGTAATTTTCAGGTAAATTCTTAAAAATAATGTAAAATATGTAAAGTTAAAACCATAATAGGTTACATAACATCAAACAAATACGAAACATCAAACAAATACGATTAAAACCAAACATCACAGCATTGTCTGAACATGAAAAGGAAAATCAACATAAATTTGATTTTGACAAGATTGAAATTTTGACAAAAAAAAAATTGTAATCTAAATAAACTGATCTTTACATTTTAACACGAAAAAGTCTTGCATAAATTAGAACAATAGAGCCCACATACTACAATGAATATGTCGACCATTCCGATGTTTTAAAAGAAATGGGGAAAAAACGATAACAGATAAAACAAACTCGATACTCAGCAATCTCAGATATTCAACAACGTTCATTCCAATTGTGAAATATGAACTCGAATTGATTTGTTTGAAACTATGAACAGGATGTTCATAAAATCAGATGTGGAATCATGTGCGACTGGAAGATAAACTTTAGTCACTATTTTCCATCGTTCAAGATAACCTCTTGTGGAGTATTCATGTTGAAAAAAGAAACATTCTCAATTGAATATTGAATAGAAATATTTTTCTGTGAATTGAAAAATCCACGATAAAAATGAAGTTATTTTTTGTGAATGTCTAACAGAAAACAACTACTTTCCCGGCCAAAGCCACGCTGGACATTGAACTACATCTGATAGATATTCTGAAAGGACCCCTACTCAAAGGAAAAAAATTGAAAATTGCATTTTCATTCAGATAGTTATTTGATTTTCTATTCCAGTCTTAATTAAGATCTTATTGAGTTAGGGTCCTTTCAGAGTATCTATCAGATGAAGTTCAATGTCCAGCGTGGCTTTAGCCCAGGAAGTAGTTGTTTTCTGTGAGACATTCACAAACAATAACTTCATTTTTATCGTGGATTTTCAATTCGCAGAAAAATCTTTCTATTCAATATCCAATTGAAAATGTTTCCTTTCAACATGAACACGAAATAATGGAAAGAATAACTGTAAAATTATATTGTAAGTTTCGAACGTCTCTTTGAATTTCAATCATATTCTGTTTGATGTTATGTAACGTATTATGTTTTTAACTTTACATGTTTTACATTATTTTCAAGAATTTGTCTGAAGATGACATAAACAATGTTCGTTGAAATGTCGTATCAAATAAAGAAAAACTAATATATTTTTTTGAAGAAAACCTATGTGACAAAAACATTCAATGACTTCCATTCAGACAACAAGAAATACCCCAAATATCATTTGAATTGAAATTTGAGGTTCCGGTATCAGAGAAGAACACCAAAAACTCTTCAGAGTAAAAACTTTGGAATATCTTATTTTAAGAAAAAAAATCATCATTTCAATCTAAGAGTGATTTTCCAACAAAATTTTATAAATATATACTTTTTATTACATACTCAATGAGACAAAATGTTCAGAAGAGATTTTTATAGTAGAAGCTGTAAATGATTATATATCTAGGTGATTCATTATTTTGATGTGATGCAAAGATATTTGGCATATGCATACATATCAAATGAGGTGAAGATCGATCAACCTCTGAATATGAAAAAAAACAATTCCAATAATCATTGAACGTCAACCAGTAATTTAGATATATATTTTTTTAATATACCACGTTCATAAAACGGACTAAAAAGACATATTGATGAGATGATGACAGAGACATGTGGCAAATTTCAGGTTTATTTCACTTAGTTTAAAATCTATTGCTCCTTACTACTATTATTATTACAGACAAACAGACAGACATGTAAGGAGTTATAATGCATTTAATCCATTCTGAGCTGTTTGAAGTTAAGTATCTCATGGGAAGTTAGTTAAAAATGGATTGCTCCCTCTACTATTATTACTACAACAAGATTTGTACCGAACGGGTCATACTATTTAGTACTCTAACGATGTTAGTAGGTTATTCATTAATTAATTCGGTTGTTACATTGATTGACTATTTGGAAGGCAGTTAAATTCAGTGCACATTAACTTATCAATCATTCTGTTGGTGCTATGGAGATATTATGTAGGTATTCCTAACCCCACGTTTTGTTCCGTAAACGTTCTATAGACAAACAAACAGACAGATAAGCAAGTGACTTAATATTCAATTATCATCCAGTTCTGAGCTATGTCTGAAGTTTCAAATCTCTTCAGGAAGTTATTTAAAAATCGATTGCAGAAAATGGAACCGAACAGACACGAAAGCAGCTAATATAAATGTGGTAAAAATTCATAATGCTGAGAACCTCTACAACTATAAATTATCACCTATGAGTTTATGACAATATATACCTCAAATGATCCTGTGTCTTCAAGGACGTATTAGCTCTCTCCATCCACCAACAGGACAGGACAAGAAATACTGAATTTTTCCCAGATATGCTAATTTTATTTCATATGCGAAATTTGCCTCTGAAAATTTCAAGAAAAATAATTCCACACTGTGTCAAGTGAAATTAAAACAAAATGTACCTAGTAAAGTTTCGATGAAATGATAAAAAGTTGTTCTTCATTCATACCTTCAACAAATATGAATCAATATTAAATGAAAAAGTATTAATGAATCACTTATTTAAATACTAATTCTTGACATTTCGAATCAATTTGAACATTATGAGTCTGAATTTTTTGTGTGGGGTAAATTTATTAGCTGAGTGTAATATATATCAGGCCACCCTGTCAGTTTAAGTCAAATTGTTCCTAACATAGGTATTAATTCCTAACTTTCTCAATGCAAATCGATAGTGCTAATTAATTATTAAATATGTTGCTATTAAATCACGCTTTTCATGTACCCACACTTAGTGCCACCTGAATAAAACTTTTCTTTTATTTTTGCATGAACGTAGAAAAAATATTGTATGAAACTCGTGCAAACAGCGTTTATTGCACTCGACGTGTTGTCCAACACGGCCTGACGGCCTCGTCGGCAGTTTCACGCGAGTGCAATAAACACTTCTTTTGCACTTGTTGCATAAATAACTATTTGATATCTCTAGACATCAAATGTAGTGCAAGATATTTTGAATTTCAGAGTGTTACATTGAATGGGAATATGTTTGAGGAACAAGTTTACATTCGGGAAGGTTAAGAGATGAACTTATTTTATTATACAATTGAAAATAAGCATTTCCAAGTAAATAGCTTGTTCGTGTAAAGGGTGATGTTTTGAAAAAGCGATTTTATGGAGAAAATAGAATGGGGTATGAGACTTGTGGATTGTAATTAAATGTTTTTCGGGGTGTATGCACGATAAGTAGTAGTTTGTCATCGAACATAAATTTTCAACGTGAGTGATGTTAGTCTGCATATGGAGTTGTCTTCTGTGGTAACCTCCGAGGAAAGGTATTGTTACAGTTATATTTATTATTCATTGACCGAACTATTATTGAATGTTATTGCTGTGTTACAGATAGTTGACTATGATATATGAAAAAATAAAAAATAACAATTCTGACATTGACAAAAAAAGTTGTTATCAATTTTTGCCTTTCGAACCGGAAAATATTGAATTTAAAACGATATTTCAGGTAAGACTAAAACATCTGGTCCTTCATCGCTACTATCGAATCTAGCACTTTGGAATACAAATATCAACCGTACGAGTGGATATAACAATGTCCGGAATAAGACGAAGCCAACGACTGGTAGAAAAAAGAGGAGATACATCGAATATTTCCAAAGAAGAAAAGCGGGAGACAGCTTCCAAAGGATCCAAGAATACGGAACATAATCATGACGGTTCCATGGTATCCTTGAATGCAACAGCAGGAGACTCGCCCGAAAAGAAATAGTTCGAAGAAGTCAAATTCTGAGAAAACAAGAAGCAGAAAGTTTCGAGCAGAAGACAAATAGAAATGGAAATGAAGATTAAGAAGGTAGAATTGGAACAGAAGATGTTGAAAAAACAACAGGAAATGTTGGACTTACAATTTGCACTCAAAATGGCCAAAATTGAAGAAGAGGAACCTGATGAGGAAATGAGTAGGTCGGTTAGGAGTGAGTCAGTGGTAAGTGAGGCACCAAATATTGAGAAATGGGTAGCAGGAAAAAATCCATGGAATGGTGATCAAAATCCCAATATGTACTCGCGTGAGAGATGTTCTAAGGTATGTGATTCACACTATTCTAATCAGGAAATACATCCAATTCAATATGGAAATGATTTTGATATGCGTCAGGCAGGTAATCCAAATCTAACAAAGATATTAACGCGACAATCAATTCCTAAGGATCTACCTATATTCAGTGGGGACCCAACTGAATGGCCAAATTTTATTTTTCAATTCAAGAATTCGACAACTCTTTGTGGGTTTTCCAATGAAGAAAACCAATGTGGGTTACAGAAATGTTTGAAAGGGAACGCGAAAAAAATTGTTCAATCTTTGCTGATATTACCACAAAATGTAGATAAGGTGATTAGTCTCTTAGAAAATCGTTTTGGGCGTCCTGAACATATTATTTTTCTACTATTGGATAAAGTAAAAAAGGCACCAATCGTAAAAGAGGACAGACTTGAAATGCTCATAGATTTCTCAGATGAAGTAAAGAATCTTGTGGCCACTATTGAAGTTCTTGGTGATATGGATCATTTGCGAAATCCTATATTATTGCGCGAATTGTTAGATAAACTGCCAACATCCTATAAATTGTCTTGGATAGAATACATTTCTGCAATTCCAGAATATAAATGCAAACTCATTGAATTCAGTTCATGGCTTGAAGTGAAATCCAATGCTGCTTGTCAGCTTCAAATACCTCAGTTTGACATTAAATCTTACAGCGAGAAGTCAAAAGTACGAAATTTCAAAAACGAAGTAACCTTGACTACCAGAGGTATGAATGAAAATTGTACATGTTGCGCAAATAAAATTCACCACTTGAGTCTTTGCTACAAATTCAAAGATTTGTCTGTTGACGAAAGATGGTCATTCATTACTTCCAATAAATTCTGTTTTTCATGTCTGTTGCCATATCACGGCATTAGAGAATGTAAAAAGCGTAAAATTTGTGGCATAGATAATTGTCAAAAACCACATAATGAACTTTTACATCATAAAAAAATTGAAGTAACTGAGCAGAGTCCATCTGCTTCGGAAGATCACTCAGTTGAAAACAACTGCCATATAATGACGGATAAAAGAGTTTTATTGAAAATAGTACCGGTTGTTATTTCTAATGGTAATATATCGATGAAAACGTATGCGCTATTGGACGATGCATCCACTGTGACTTTGATTCATCAAGATTTGGCTGACGAGTTAAATCTTATTGGACCCCAGCAATCGTTATGTTTACAGTGGACCAACAATCAGGTAAATGAACAAGATGATTCTAGAGTGGTAAGTTTCAAGATTTCTGCAGAAACTAATAATAAAAACTTTTACTTGCGACACGTCAGGACAATAAAAGGACTTTCGCTACCTCGACAGACCATAAATATTGAAGACATCTCACGAAAATATCCCTATATCGACAATAAAACGACATCTATGACTCAAGCTGAACCAAAAATTTTGATTGGACAGGACAATTGGCCCCTATTGGTTAGCCGACAGGTTATCAATGGGTATTGGAATGGTCCAGCAATGAGCAAAACGTTACTTGGATGGGTTCTCCATGGTAATTGCAACACGCCCCATGAGAGTAGCTATAGACACTCGGTATGCCACATAGACTCTAAATTGAAAGATGATTTGGATATTTCACATGAACTAGTTAAAGAACAATGGAAATTGGACTCATTTGACAATCAGACTAGGGTTATGTCCAGAGAGGATGTAAGAGCTAAACAGATTCTAGACTGTACGATGGTAAGAACGAATGGAAAATTTGAAACTGGTATTTTATGGAAAAATGTCGATTTCATTTTGCCTGAGAGTAGAGAGAATGCTTTGAGGAGACTGAGGTGTACTGAAAGGAAAATGGATAAAAATGTGAGTTATGGAAAAATGTATTGTGAGAAAATGTTAGACATGGAGAGAAAGGGTTATATCACGAAACTGACAACGCATGAAGTTGGGAAACCTTGTAAAAAATTATGGTATTTACCTCATTTTGGCATAATTAATATTAATAAACCGAATAAACTGCGGATTGTTTTCGACGCCTCAGCGAAATCAAATGGTTCAAGTTTGAACGATTGTCTATTGACTGGTCCTGATTTGTACAATTCCCTACACACCATCATACTGAATTTCCGTATTTAGAATATTGCCTTCACTGCAGATATCAAGGAGATGTTCTTACAAGTAGGTGTAAGAAAAGACGATCGTTCAGCACAACGAATATTATTCCGAGGAATGGATAGACAACGACAACCTGACGTTCACGACTTAAACGTAGTCTTTTTTGGATCAACATGTGGACCGTGTTTAGCTCAAGAAGCAAAAAATAGAAATGCGCGTGATTTCGCCGGAGAGTATCCTGACGCAGCCAAGGCTATTATTGACCACCATTATATGGATGACTACCTTGGAACAGCAGATACGGAACAGGAGGCGAAAAAGTTAATTAGCGATGTCATTCATGTACATAAACAGGGTGGATTCACCATCTGCAACTGGATATCTAATGTACAGAATGTTCTTCAAAATATAGACCAACATTTAGTGGCGGACACAATGAAATGTTTGGAAAATAATCACGACACATCAACCGAAAGAATTTTAGGGGTTTGGTGGAATCCAGTAAAAGATATTTTCTGTTTCAAAACTAAGTTCAGCAAAATCAACAAAGACTTTATAAACAATACGAAAAGACCAACCAAAAGAGATATTCTGAAAGTTGTAATGTCTATATTTGACCCACTTGGATTTTTGCCACATTTCATGATACAGGGCAAAAATCTTTTACAGGATCCTTGGAGAAGTAAAATAGGATGGGACGATGAAGTAACTGACACACTGAACAAAATATGGGAAATTTGGATAACAAATATTGTGAAAATATCTAAGTTCGAAATTCCAAGACAGTACTGCACAATGAATAGGAGTGACAGTATAACTCAACTTCACATTTTCTGCGACGCATCTGAAGAGGCATATGCCTGTGTTGCCTATCTTTGATGGGGATATAGGAATAATGTGAAAATTTGTTTTTTGAATGCCAAAACCAGAGTTGCCCCTCTAAAACCGACATCAATACCGAGACTTGAACTCCAAGCTGCCCTCATAGGGGCAAGACTAGGATACTTTTTGAAAAATAATTTGATACTGACGATAAATCAAATATTTCACTGGACTGACTCCAAGACTGTTTTATATTGGATCCGTTCAGAAGCATGTCGCTTCAAAGTATTTGTGGCTCAACGACTGGGAGAAATTCAGGAGTTAACAAATACTTGTGAATGGAAATTTGTTGGATCCAAGGAAAATGTGGCAGATAAAGCTACAAAATATTCCGAGAAAATAGAATTTTCCTCACATAGTGAATGGATTAATGGACCTTCATTTCTTTCGAAATCACCAGAATGTTGGCCAAAAGACAATTTCCAAAATTCTTCTGTAGATGTGAATGACACAGAAGAAAAGACTGATTTTGTTTTTGTCAACGTTACTAGGGAACTCTTAGAAATACCAGAACCAAGAAGATTTTCCAAATGGCAAAGGCTTTCGAGAACTACTGCATGGATGAAGAGATTCATCAAGAATTGCAGAAGAACTCAAAAAACATATGGGGAACTTGATGTGGAAGAAATAAAAGAAGCAGAAAATTTACTTCTACGGAAAATTCAAGAGGATTCATTCGAAAAATCTAAATATTCCAGTATCGAGTAGGTTGTACATGTTCAATTGTTTCTATGACACAGAAGAGAAACTGATACGACTGGGAGGAAGATTGAACAATTCGACAATACTCAATGAAAACATGAAACATCCTATAATTTTGGACCCAAAACATGAGATAACAAAATTGATCATACTGTTTCACCACGAGAAAGTTAATCATCATGGACAGGAAATTGCTATCAATAACTTACGTCACAAATTTTGGATTCTCCGCATGAGACAAGCTGTACGAAGTTGTTGGGCAAATTGTCAGAAGTGTAGAAATCGCAAGTCACTGCCAAAGGTTCCTATAATGGGACAACTTCCGACTTGTCGGTTAGAGCCGACTATCAGACCTTTCGTGAAAACGGGTGTGGATTATTTTGGACCAATCGAGGTGACAGTTAAAAGAAGTCATGTCAAGAGATGGGGTGTTATATTTACCTGCATGGTAACTGGAGCAATCCATTTAGAAATTGCCAACGATTTGAGCACAGATGGTTTTATTCATACCTTTCGACAATTTGGATGTAGGCGAGGATTTCCAGAAGAAGTCTATAGTGATAATGGGGCTTGTTTCAAAGGAGCTGAACGAGAACTTTCTGAGAATCTTGAGAAGCTAAATCAATCAGAAATTATGAAATGTTGTTCCTTAAAATCTATAATATGGTTTTGGAATGCTGCATACGCACCAAACATGGGAGGATGCTGGGAGAGACTTATCCAATCTGTTGAGAAAAACATCAAGGACGTGTTGAAAACCAAATACCCGCAAGAGTATGTTCTTAGGACAGTTTTTACGGAAGTAGAGAACATACTTAATTCAAGACCACTGACTCATGTACCTGTAGACCCTGACGACGAAGAAGCCTTGACACCGAATCATTTTCTCATAGGGCAGTCATACACTGCTTTGCCATGTACAAACACGGATGTCAAAAATATTGATCTCTTATCCAGATGGAAAGCTGCCCAGAAGATCGTCGACTCATTCTGGTTGAGATGGACCAAGGAGTATTTGCCATTTCTAATAAGTCGTACCAAGTGGCATAAGGATCAAAGATCCGTCAAAATTGGGGACATAGTTCCAATCGTCGACCCAAATGGCCCGAGGAATGTTCGGATTAAAGGGAAAATAACTAAACTTTATCCAGCAAGAGATGGAAAAATCAGAGTTGTAGACGTCACCATGGCAAATGGAAGTCAACTACGACGACCTGTTTCCACACTCTGTATACTAGATGTGAGAGGGAAGGAGGACAAGGAAGATTAGAAGAATTCGAGTAATTGTTCATGGAGAGAACAATTACTAAGGGGGAGATATGTTGCAGTTATATTTATTATTTATTGACCGAACTATTATTGAATGTTATTGCTGTGTCACAGATAGTTGACTATGATATATGAAAAAAAAAAATAACAATTCTGACATTGACAAAAAAAGTTGTTATCAATTTTTGCCTTTCGAACCGGAAAATATTGAATTTAAAACGATATTTCAGGTAAGACTGAAACAGGTATGGTTGTGCAATCTAATGACAATTGAAAATTGGGGAGCATAGGATTTTTGGAAATATGATGCTCTATATAAGAGGAGCCCTAGTTTGTGGTTAGGTTGCGAAACTAATGTTTCGTGAGGTCTATAGAAGGACCAAAATAGGAGGCTCTGTATGCTACTCAGTGGAAGCAGAAGATATGTTATTTTTCAGGAAGGAGATGCACTTCTCAATAAACTGTGGGATGGAAGTTCCGACTTGTATTGGCATGATATACTGGAGAATTTTTGGGGATTTGGAAAAATAACGTATGCCTGTATTTTTTCAAATTATATTATGTGTTTCATGCACTTGGCTCTGTAGAAGTGGCCGGTGAATACTCCTACCAAGGTTTATTGGACTCCACGTGGTGGGTGAAAGCCTAACGTGAAATTTGGCAGGTGATCATAGTTCCCGTGACGATGCATTATGGAATTTTCATTGGGGGAAAACAAAATGGTGACTTCAAGATGGTGTACGAGATTTGTGTTTATGGTTATGTTGTGTTTATGACTTCAAGATGGTGTACGAGATTTGTGTTTATGGTCCGACTCGATTCACAATTGGTATGTGGGGGTTTTCAGAGTTAAGGACCGGTTACTTTCTCTCCAGCCCTTTCGTCCATCTTGATACCATCAGTACACCCATTCTAGTTGTGGCTCATTCGTTATGAATATATGGTGGTTGTTCATAACCACTCCATAATTCACTTCGAAGTCGTGCCTAGCTGGCATAATATCTGATGGCATGCACCTGGATTCTAGGAGAATATTTTTCAGAATCTTCAGATGTCTATTTAGATTTACAGCCTTCAAGTTTGATGACTCGTGCAGTCTGAAAGCATTTTTTGTCGCTTTTTTCATTACACAAAAGTGCAGTGGCGGAAGATTCAGTATTACCTCTAGTGCTGCAGTGGGGCACGAGAAGATTACCCCTGTGTTTCTTAGGCTAACCGCTGCACTTTCTGCAGCTTGATTTGTGCTGAGTGCTGTTGGATGTTTAGCCACCATACCTATGAGGCATAGGTGACCATGGCATTGATAATAGTTTGTAGTCCTGGAAATAATATTATAATATGACTGTTCCATGTTAGTCTCTGGTCAATTATGATGCCCAGGTATCTGAAGTACTTGGGAAGAATGAACTGGGGTTCATTTAGGGTTGACGCTTTCAGTTCATACTCATGCCTCTCTGTTAATGGAACCAGCACTGTTTGTTATAGTCACTCCTTTGCGCACCAGCTTCTGATTATATATAGGGCTGTCTGCATGCGATTGGATATTATTCCGTCATGTTTGCTCATTTTCGTGACGACCAGGTCGTCGGTGTAACCTTGAGTCGTAACTCCATAAAAATCTTGCTCCACTACAAGATATACAAGGTCAGTGACCACATCATAGGCGATAGAACTCCACCTTGAGGACAACATATTTTCGCTGTCATTCTGACCGTTTTCTCTCCGGGAGCAGCTACAATGATTCTGATTTCCAGCATTGCATGTATCCATCTGTTCAGTGAGGTGTTCGTATTCCTTTCCTCTAACGATCTGATGATGGAGTCATGTGAGGTGTTTTCGAAAGCACCCTTTATATCTTTGAATGCACATAGAGCCACTTTTTTGGCCGATTATTTTTTTTAATGCTTTCAACTGAGTAGGGAAGTTAATAAAGGAACTCAAACCGAACGAAGCTCCCGGATTGGACAATATTGAAGCGACTACTTCGAAGGAATGTGTTGAATACATTGTGAAGCCGCTAATTCATTCAATTAACAAGTCTCTAGAAACTGATACTTCCCTAGAATCGCTCAAAATTGCAGTCATAAAACCACTTCACAAATCTGGGGATGAGCGTGAAGTTTCAAACTATAGACCCTTATCGCTTCTCTCGAATATATCAAAAATCTTTGAAAAAATCATAAAGACCAGGAAAACAGGTTCCACAAAAAAATATAACTTGATTTCGGAGATGCAATAAGGGTTTACGGAAGGCAGATCAACTCAAGATGCTATAGAAGAGTTAACACGGAAAATATATAACGCCTTAGATGCAAGAAACCCTGCTATATGTCTTTTTATTGATCTGGCCAAAACATTCGATACGGTCATCAAAGACAACAATTGGACGGACGTGAAACAAAAAGTAGTCACTTTATGAACCTAATCTTCCAGGTTATCGTGAAATTGATATACACATCAATGGTAATAAAATACAAATTATATCTTCCAAAACTGTTAAATATTCAGGTATCACGCTGGACAGTCACTCCGAATGGAATGCGCACATGAAAAACCTGACAATAAAAAATCATATACTTGGTATACACGTTTTAATTTCTAAAAAATATCCTTGGCCTCAAACACCTGAAAATAATTCATCATGCCCTGGTCCAGACACATCTATCTTATGGCATCATGGCTTGGAGAGGAGTCCCCAATAATGACTCAAACAATTGAGAAACGGTACAAAAATGGATAATGAATATCATGTTGAACAAACCTTATATCTACCCTAGCGATGATCTATATAAAGAAGCAAAAATAATGGTCATTCGACGAGTCTTCGCCTCAACGCTGATTCTCCACCTGCGAAAGAACATGAATCAAGCAAACAGTGTTGGTCACAAATATAACATATATAACATATAGATTGAATTCTATTGACATTTCGAAAATGATGAAAACTATTTGACAACGAAGCTTTACATATCTGGCTCCCAAATTATACAGTGTTATTTTTTTCCATTTCAAACAAAATAACTCTTTGTCACTCTTCAAGTCCAAAATAAAAACGTATATTCTAAATACATCGAGAAAAAAATACATCAGCTGATTGATATCGAAGACTATCGACCATAAAACTATAAAATGTATTGGAAAATACTATGTCCCTGTTCTTGTTCTTAGTTTTGCTGGCTCAACATTACTCCATTATGATTCAATACAAATAGGTAATTAACTTTGTGTGTTTTATTCTATTCTTTTTGAGCATATATATATATATATATATATATTATATATATATATATATATATATATATATATATATATATATATATATATATATATATATATATAACTATAGAAGAAGGGTAGTCTCGTGACTGGACTACTTGGAAATAACTATGAATTTAAAATAAACTTAGTAGAAAGGATATTCCTTGAGGTTGCAGTCAAATTTAATGGCCAGTGAAAAAAGAAAAACTCTTATCTTGTCAAGCTTTCGAAAATGTTTATTTTCATTATCAAGACAGCTGTGAAAAAAGGAAAACACAATTGTGAAATACGATTTTAAACAAATATATAGAACTTACTAAGATGAGGTTAAGTGAAGACAGCGATCTAATCACCATTTTGTGATTGAGGAAATTTTCAAAATCATATCACTATGAAACACTACTAGTAATATATATATATATATAAATCAAACAATTGCAAACGCACATATTGTTTAACAAACTCAATTTAAACAATTTAAATTTTGACAAGAACAAAATTACCACATGGTTGAAGCATGACTGAAACAGGAAAATGGTGGATGACAGGTAATGCATGACATGAAGTGTCAAGTGTCATATGTCAAAGTCAAAATGTCATGGGAGAAACATGTGTTTTGTCCACAAAACAAAAGGAATAGTACCAATCTATATGACAAAAATTGATAAATGGGAGAAAAAATCAAGAAATACTAAGCAGTTTTTTATCTTTCAAAACTTCAGTTAGAATCAAGTTTCAACAAATAATTGTAAATCACACTCAGGTTGGAAATATCAGTTCGTTTATTCATGCTATTCGGTTCATTTTTTATGTAAACCATTTCAAGGAAATTCCTTTTGTGGTAGTTATTCTCTACTGCTTGAATGGAAGGGTTGTTGGAATTACTGAAATGATTAGAATTTATATTATGTTCAGCTAATGCACAACTGTTTTCTTTAATTTTATATTCACTTTTATGAGATGCTTTGCGGCCTGTTGAATTCCTACTAGTCTGACCGATATATATTTTATCACAGTTAAAGCAAGGAATACTATAAATGACATTTAATTTTTCATAGATCGTCAAAGGGGCTTTGGTTCTAGTGTAAAGGCTAGCAATGGTTTTAATATTTTTGTTGGCAATGCGTAGTTTATCTAATTTAAACACATTGGTCAGTTTAGAAGTTAGTTCTCTTACATACGGTAATGTTTTATAAATAAATGATTCTACTGGTTGAGGTTGAACAATTGAATTTATTATTGGAGAATTTGATGTTACAAGGTCGAAATTTATATTTGCATTTCCAGACTCAATAATAGTAACACTGGGTTGACGATCAGTACTGGATAGTAATTCATTAATAAATTTAATTGGATATGAGTTTTCTTTTAAGATAGTTTTTAATTCATTTAAACATTCCTTTTGAAAAATTGGATGTGATAAACACACTACTCTGTTCTTCATACCTTTCACCAGGTTTGTTTCCATGTTAAGAGCATGATAGGAATGGAAACTTATGAATCCATTAGAACATATTGTTTTCCTATACCATTTTGTGCGAAGAATATTGTCCAACCCTCCACATACTCTCATGTCTAAATGAGGGATGCTTCGGTTGACTTCTACCTCAGAGGTAAATTGTGAATTGATATCGTAGCTGTTGAAGTAGAATAAGGCTTCATCTACTTTGTCATAAGGTACAGAGAGGATCAAATCATCCACATATCTTTTAACAAAAGGAATGTTGAAAGGAATAAGGCTAATATCCATCACCCACGTGAAGGCTTTCCCTTTGTGGGTTTTTCGTTATTAATTTGCCTAACTGGCTATCACGACTGATTTATAACTCAATTATATATCACTGTGTACTCTCCGTGAATATTACTGTGTATTTCAATTATATATTTCTGTGCATTTTTGGTAAATAAATATTATTATTATTAGGCATTGTAGAGCATTATTCGTTCATCTTCCTGCTTGATAGACAAACTGTTATTTGTGAAACAGTCCATGATTATATCCATTGTTTCCAGGAGAAAGCATGTGAAACTGATGGGGCCATAAGACTTTGGTTCGTCTGCTGGACATATCCTAGTCTTTGGTATGAACACCACTGCAGCCTCCCTCTAGCCTCGATATGAAACTGGCCTTTCCAGGAGGGCTCTATTATTTCAGAACCATTTTGTAAAAAGGTGAGGAGTATTCCGTCTTTTCCGGCCGATTTGAAAGGTTTGAAGCTCTAAATGGCTCAGTTGGTGAAGATTTTTCCTGCTGGTTCTATTGGGAGTGGTGACAATCCCTTTCAAGTGAGAACTTTGCAGTTCGTCTTCAACAACCTTGGACCCAGGAAAGTATGCCTGGGTGGAAACATTTATGCTTCGCTTCAGACCGATGCCGTTGGTATATTCTTAGGAAATAACTTTCTAGAGGCATTACGTTGGGGCTAATTCCGTTATTCCCTCGCACATTTGCCTCCATGTTCTTCTTGGGTTTCCTGGCTTCCTTGTTGTACTCAGCAAGAGCCACTTCTCAGTGTTCCAGACTATTAGTGTTATTGAAGGGTTCTCAACCTTTTTCCTGAGTTTGGCTAGCTCTCTATCCCACCAAATCACGTCATTATCGACTACCATCGGTTTTTATGGGCAGCTGATTTCATATGCTTCCATTATGGCATTTTGAAGCTGATTGGAGGCTATATTCATTTCCTCAGCTGAATCGATGGATATATGTTGGTCCCCCAACTGCCTCCCAGATGCTCTTTATATGCATCCCCGTTGGTCAGTTAAGGTATTCTATATCCTTCGGAGCGAGTCATCAGATACGTGCCAGTTGTGAATATGATTTGTTATAAATGGATCAGCAAGGGTTAGGTCAAGAACCTGTTTTCTGATCACATTTATATGTTGCAGATGTCAACCTGATGTTAACATTTAACATTTGACATTTAACATTCAACATTCAACATTCAACATTCAACATTCAACATTCAACATTCAACATTAACATTAACATTAACATTTAACATTTAACATTTAACATTTAACATTTAACATTTAACATTTAACATTTAACATTTAACATTTAACATTTAACATTTAACATTTAACATTTAACATTTAACATTTAACATTTAACATTTAACATTTAACATTTAACATTTAACATTTAACATTTAACATTTAACATTTAACATTTAACATTTAACATTTAACATTTAACATTTAACATTTAACATTTAACATTTAACATTTAACATTTAACATTTAACATTTAACATTTAACATTTAACATTTAACATTTAACATTTAACATTTAACATTTAACATTTAACATTTAACATTCAACATTCAACATTCAACATTCAACATTCAACATTCAACATTCAACATTCAACATTCAACATTCAACATTCAACATTCAACATTCAACATTCAACACACCGACCCCCCCCTCGACTCGAATCGACTGACTCGCATTCGACATTCAATTCGACATCGACATTCGACATCATTCGACATTCGCATCGCATTCGACTTCGACATTCGACTCGACATTCGACATTCGACATTCGACACATTCGACGCATTCGAATTGCATCGCTTCCTTCACTTCACACCATTCGCATTCCATTCACATTCCATTCATTGATTCACTTCACGATTCGATTCGCATTCGATTCGATTCGATAATTCGTTCGACATTCAATTCACATTCGACATTCGACTCATTCGACATTCGACATTCATTCGAATTCGACATTCGACATTCGATTCGACATTCGACATTCACATTCGACATTCGACATTCGACATTCGACATTCGACATTCGACATTCGACATTCGACATTCGACATTCGACATTCACATTCGACATTCGACATTCGACATTCGACAATTCGACATTCGACATTCGACATTCGACATTCACATTCGCATTCGACATTCGCATTCGACATTCACATTCGACATACATTCGACATTCGACATTCGACATTCGACATTCGACATTCGACATTCGACATTCACATTACATTCGACATTCGACATTCGACATTCGATTCATTCACATTCCACATTCCATTCCTTCACATTACATACATCCATCCATCATCCATTCGCTCACACACATCAATTCACACCGACATCACATCGACATTCGACATTTCGACATTCGACATTCGACATTCGACATTCACATTCGACATCACATTCGACATTCGACATTCGACATTCGCATTCCATTCACATTCACTTCGACATTCGACATTCGACATTCGACATCGACATTCACATTCGACATTCGACATTCGACATTCGACATTCGACATTCGACATTCGACATTCGACATTCGACATTCGACATTCGACATTCGACATTCGACATTCGACATTCAACATTCGACATTCGACATTCGACATTCGACATTCGACATTCGACATCCGACATTCGCATTCACATTCGACATTCGACATTCGACATTCGACATTCGACATTCGACATTCGACATTCACATTCGACATTCGACATTCGACGTTCACGATTTCGACATTCGACATTCGACATTCGACTTCGACATTGGGCATTCGACATTCGACATTCGACATTCGAGCATTCGACATTCGACATTCGACATTAAAACATTCGTGACATTCGACATTCGACATTCGCATTCGACATTCGACATTCGACATTCGACATTCGACATTCGACATTCGACATTCGACATTCGACATTCGACATTCGACATTCGACATCCGATCCGACATCCGACATCCGACATCCGACATCCTTTTTCGACATCCGACATCCGACATCCGACATCCGACACCCGACATCCGACATCCGCATCCGTCCGAATCCGACATCCGACTCGACATCCGGCATCCGACTCGACATCGATCCGACATCCGACATCCGACATCGCATCGACATCCGACATCCGACATCCGACTTCCGACTCGACATCCGACATCCGACATCCGACATCCGACTCCGACATCCGACATCCGACATCCGACATCGACACCCGACCCCGACTCGGCATCCGACACCCGACATCCGACATCGACATCCGACTCCGACATCGACATCCGACATCCGACATCCGACATCCGACATCCGACATCCGACATCCGACATCCGACTTTTCGACTTCGACATTCGACATTCGACATTTAACATTTAACATTTAACGTTTAAAATTTAAGGGTAACTTGATGTTAACATTTATATTTTGCAGATGTTAACTATTCCTGCCATACCACCTTATGATTAATGTAAATGACAATAAAAATCAAACAAAAAAATGCTTGCTCATGCCAATCTGTGAATTTGGAGTTAATAATTAGAGGTTATATTTATACTATGATCATGAATACGGAAGAAAGTTCATCACTTTTGAATCGGTGTTATTAAAGAGAATAAAGGGTCTGGTCCCGAAACGTATAACTGTGTTTAGTTTTGTTGACGGAATTTTTTTTTGCAAGTTCAATTCGTACACATACGCAAATCCGGGAAAAAAGTTTTTAAATGACTACTGGGGTAAAGTTGCTGATTTTGGGCCCCCTTATTGATGGTTATGTCATTATTGAAATATCATCGTTGGTAGAATATCTGCCGGGCAGTTTTCATTCGGATTTGGGGGTTGAAATTGTTGTTACATTTTTTTGTCGCTTTTTGCGTTGGTTTTCGGTTAAAAAAATTTTGTAACGGCTTCTTTCCAAATTATTTTTCAACTTTGAATTTTCTTGCCGGGAAACCCAATCCATTTTTTTTTTTCCATCTGAATTTCACTTTTCGCCACTTTCTTAAAAAAAACTTTTTTGTAATTGTAACATATGGTACCATTTTATTTACCATTTCTATATTTACCCTAATATTATTTATACAGAACTGTTCAAAATTCATATTAACTCATTTTCTGTTCTCAAATTGTTTTTTTGATGATTTTCAAAAAAAATAGTTTGACATGTCCTGTCATTTCCTTGTGACTCAAGATTAGCCAAGATGTTCTCGATTGTGGATTTTTTTGTCTATTTGAATTCTTAAGTTTTATTTGTGGATTTTTTTTTCCCAAACCTTTAATAGGTGGGTCAAATAAAAAGGATTTTGTTCTGATGATGATAAAAAAGCTCCACCCTAACTTGGGGTTCTGCGTTCACAAAAAGAGGGCCAAAGGTTTTTCAGAAATAAAAAATACACAGAAAATTGAAAACAATCATGCAGGTATTCATTAATGTATAAATATCATTATTTCTTTTTTTTTTATATTAAACATATTTCATACTTAATATAAAATATATATATATATATATATATATATATATATATATATATATATATATATATTTTTTTTTTATTGAAAATATTTTTTAAAACCAACCTATCCGGGATATCTAACCTTTTCCCAATTATTTTTTTCAACCAAAAAAAATTAAAAATTCAAAACGTGATCTCCTAATGATGGCATATTCTAAAATATTTATTCAAAAGGGTTTTCTCAGTCATTTGTGATGAACAGAAAAAAATTCCATTCGAAATTATGTGTCTCCCCTTTTCTGGTGAAGTCAAGTTTAAAAACAACCTCAATTCTTAGTCAGTAGTTTCTTATAGTCCTTGGTTCCGTTTTATTCTGACCTGATTGCAAGGAAAGTTTTGGCATTTTTCCATAAATCAACATAAAATTTTCTAATATGTTCCCCCTTTTTTTTCTTTTTTTTTTCTCCTTTTTCTCTTTTCCTTTGGGAACCATCCTTTTTTTTTATCTTATATCAATTTTACCATTTTATTTTGAACAATTTTCTACTTCCACCCCTTAAATTTATTTCGTTCTGCACCAGTTTTTAAATTATAATTATATATATATATATATATATATTTTTATATATATATATATATATATATATATATATAGGCTGACTGGGAAAATTTAAAAAAAAAAACAAAGTTCTGAAAAACAGAACATTTATGTTTTTTTTTAATTATAAAAAAAGGCCAAAGTGAAAAAGACTATTTTTAAATTGGGTTTTTTTAATATAAACCGGTTGTTCAGAAATCAGATGTAATCATCCCGACTTAAAGACAAACTTGGTCTCTATCCTCCATCGTTCAAGAAAATCTCTTGTGGGGTTTTTCCCTTGAAAGGGAAACATTCTCAATTGAATTTTGAATGAAAGATTTTTCTGGAAATTAAAAACCACGATCAAAGTATTTATATATATATATATATAATTTGACCACGTTTTAATCGAGGTTTTGATATTCGAAAAAATTTTTTTATTTAACAACAACTTTTTTTAAAATTTTATTCAATTGAGAATTTTCCTTTTCAACTATTTGTTGACTTGTCAGTTTTAAAAACCATTTTTTTTTAAGACACCCCAAAAAACCAAACCCCTTTAAAAAAAAGCTAATTATATTTTAAAAAAAAAACTAAGGGGGGGTTATAATAAAAAATTTATTATTCAATTTTTAATCTCGAAACAAATTTCACGAACATATGAAAAAAAAGTGTAAAATTGAATAATTTGAGAAAATAAATTTTACAATTTAAAAAAATTTCGGCCCAATTGTTGTGTGAGATCTTAACTATAAAAATACTGATATTTTCCCTTTTTCCCCGTTTTTTATACAAGTAGCATTTTTTTGTATTCCGTTCTTTTCAGATTTTGTAAAAAAACAGTTTTTTAGGCTCAATAATTTAACAAAAGTATTCTTTTTCTTTGGCCATTTTCTTTGGGCTGCAACCTGGAGGAAAACACAAATATTTTGGGTTTCTAAACCAGTTTGAAAATGTCGGAAATATACTCTGTATATTCAACTTTCGTTTTTGGAATTGCTCAGGAACATCATTTTTTTTCCATTGAATGAAAAACATAATTTGGGAAAAAGTCAGCCAGTTGTCATTTGTATCTAGGGGTGATTTTTCATTGATTTTCCCCCAAATTTAAAAAAGGGAAGTTCTACCTTTTCGAAGAACCTGGTGATCGGGTTTTGGGAGGTACTTTTTCGGGCAAACCACATATAAAATATATATATATATATATATATATTTAATTATATATTTATATATATATATATATTTAAAATATATTTTTTTAAATATATATATTTATTTATATATATACATATATATTTTATTTATATATATAATTTATAGAAGAATCCTTTTAAATTCGGGTTGCAGTCAAAGGGGATGAAAAAAATGCCTTTTTTTTTATTAAGCTTTCAGTCATTTTTTTTTATCCCCGGGAAATCTTAATTAAAAATTGAACATTATAAGATTTGAAAACCAAAAGGATATGTTCACAAAATGAGGTTGAAAACCCTTTCCTTTCACAATTTTAAAATACCATGTCACAACAGACAACACTCTTGGTAAAAAAATCATATATAGTTAAAACTTTGATCAAAATTTATCAAGATTACTTAAACATAAGTGTATAAACATTTTAAAATTACAAATGGGCTCTTATGGAGGTCATTTGGATTCAAGAGGGAGGGTGACAAATAAAAAAAGAATGATTACTAATTTAAGGACAAAAGAAAATATGAAAAAAGACAAGATTTTCAACAAACAATACGGTGAAAAAAAAAATATCACCAAAAATCAGGGGTTCCAACATGTTTTGGAAAGATTTTGGTAAGTCTTGGAAAGTTTTTGAAAAAAAAAAATTTGACAAAGTGAAAAAAATTTTTTTTTTTTTTTAAACCCACCCCTTCCCCGGGGACAATCATGTTAATGTATTGAATTTGGTCGTCTCATACGGGGAACGACTGAGAAATAGAGTAGATTATGCTGGATTATCAATGTCCGTTCTCGAACTTAATTATTCTTTGAAAAGTGTCATTTGAGAAAATTTTTTTTACATTAAATTTTGTTCCAAGTATTCCCTTTCATAATCGGGGGTTTGGTTCAGAGCCATGGTGATGAGCTAATGAACGTTTTTTTTAAAAATTTTTAAATCGCTTTTATGGGAGGGTAATTTGCTTTAAATTTTCCTTTTTGGGTTTCCAATGTACTTCTTTTCCCTTGAGAACAAAAAGGGTACAATACCCAAGTTCAATTTCTAATGGGATCTTTGTCTTTTTAAATTTGAAAAACTTGTTAATATTTTGGTTTTTTTTCTCTATTTTGATGTTGGGGCTTAAAATAATTTATTGAATTTATAGTTTAAAGGTTCTATATGGGTGGTAAGATAAAACTTGGTTCCAAAACTTATTATTAGAATTGATTATATTGTAACGTAAATAAACTTAACTTGGTTCTCAATTTATTTCCCTTTAAACTAAACAATTTATTTACTACTTCACTGTATAAAACCCATCTATGGGCTCGTTGACTGTTCTTTGGCTTGAGGGCTGTCTATTTTCTC
>JAFIRS010004712.1:0-76810 GCA_018342105.1 Gonioctena quinquepunctata
AAGCTTCAAGAAAATTCTAGAAATCTGGAAGAAAAGCTTCTAGAAAATTCAAGAAGCCTGGAAGAGAGTTCCTGGAAAACACAGAAGGTCTAAAAAGAATTGTGTGGTGTGGCTAAATTTCTAGAAGAAAGAATGGAACCGTTGAGACGGAGGTAGATAAAAAAAGGAAACGATCAGTAAGCTGGAAAAACGAATTAATAGTGCGCCCTCCACAGAGATGGTTAACGAAAACGCAATGTTGGACTTGAGTTTGAACTTGGATAAAGTTCAAGAGGGTATAAAAGATGTCAAGGTCATTTCTGAAATAGGGAAGCTTTCCATGAAGCCGCCTCAATTGACGGAAAACTCCATGGGAAAATTACCGCCGACAGTTTGAAGCAGCGGCCAAAGCAAATGGATGGAATGCAGGGGAAAGAGCTGTAGCACTAACACTTGCATTACGTGGAGAAGCGACGAATATTCTACAAACTCTTACCGCCCAAGAACAGGAGGACTATGATCAGCTGATTAAACATCTAGAATTACGATATGGCCAGGCCCATTTGGAACACGTATACCACTCCCAACTGAAAAATCGCTGCCAGAAATCGGGCGAATCCTACAAGAATTCGAAGCTGACATTGCACGCTTGGTTCGTCTCGCATATCCAGCCACACCGGAAAATGTAATGGAGCGATTAGCGGTTCAGGCATTCTTGGATGGACTCGTGACCAAGAAACCAGACAAGCGTTGACACTAGCTCGTCCAACACATCTCGTAGACGCATGGCACGCGCTTTGGAATTTGAGGCAGCAAAGCAATCCTGCAAAACCAAAGTAAAGTTCGAAGTATTAAAGAAGACTCACAGGAGCATGCTGACTTGGAAGCTGCCATAAGAAAAGTGATGAAGGAAGTTTTGCCTGAGAAAAGACAGATAAGATGCCGGAATTGTAGAAAATTGGACATGTGCGTAGCAAATGTCCAACATTCATCGACTCCGATGCAGGAAAACTAAAAAGGTCGACGAGAAGGGGCAATCGTCGGCATGTGTCCGGAAGCCTCGGTTAACAACGCATATGTCGCTATCCTTCAACGACAGAACAAAGGTGTCTTCGTAGACGGTCTCATCAATAACGAGCCTTGCACCATGCTGCTAGATACAGGTGCGACTAGGACAATTCTCGGCCCTCCTTTGCAGAACACCGGAACGGATTGAACTGACAACTTGAAGCTACGCACAGCAACAGGGACCCAGCTACTGTATATGGCGAGCTACCGATTGAAATAATTTTGGGCAGCACTAAAGTGAAACATCAGGCACTTGTAGCGGACATCGAAGACGATGCAATCATCGGAATGGACATCATGAATTCCAGAGGGTTTGAATTGGATTTCAAAGACGGCGTCCTACGTGTCAACGGAGAAGAGCTGGTACTTCATGGGAGAAGTGAAGAGTTGATCCGTGTGTTGTTGGCTGAAGATGTAAGCGTACCTGAGAGGGCTGAAACCATTCTGGAGGCTCGCTTGGACGGGAGTACGAGCAGTGGAAACGTGGTGATGTTCGAGCCCAAACTTCATGATGAGAAAATTGGGCGAGGGAATGCACTAAGGAAGACCTTGTTGCGTGCTGACCAATTTGTGCCCGTAAGGGTCATGAATGCAATTATTTTCCAGTGACCTTGAAGAAAGGAACAATATTGGGGCACTGCTCGCCAGTTTCCTCAGTGATCCGGAGTGTACGAGGTACGATTAGCCAACCCAACAACTTGCCCACAGAACTAGAAAAATTAGTTGCCATCTCTTCCAAAGATATAAAACCAGCTCAACAGCCCAAACTAAGAGATTTAGTTAAGAAGTACCAAGACATCTTCGATACCGGACAAGGAAAAGGAGGTCGAACTAATGTGGTCCAGCACAAGATTGATACTGGGGGTGCCCGACCGATCCGGCAATCAGCAAGAAGACTTCCTCTTGCCAAGAAGGAAGAGGCTGACAAAATAGTCAGCGATATGGGAAAAGAAGGAGTTATCGAACCATCTGACAGTCCCTGGTCCTCTCCAGTCGTACTGGTGAAGAAAAAGGATGGATCGACACGCTTTTGTGTAGACTATCGCCAACTTAATAATGTCACGAAGAAGGACAGTTACCCTCTCCCAAGAATAGATGACACCCTAGACACGTTGGCTGGTTCCACGATTTTCTCGACCCTTGATCTGAAGAGTGGATATTGGCAAGTAGAACTGGCTCAGGAAGATCGAGAAAAGACTGCTTTTACCATCGGCTCAGGATTGTGGCAGTTCACCGTTATGCCATTCGGGCTCTGTAATGCTCCCGCCACATTCGAAAGATTGATGGAGACAGTGCTGAAGGGACTCTCATGGAACACGTGTCTAGTGTATCTCGACGACATAATTGTGGTCGGCAGATCGTTCGAGGACCACGTGAAAAACTTGGAGGAAGTATTCCTGCGACTGAGGAACTCCGGATTGAAGCTGAGCCCTAAGAAATGCCATCTGTTCCAGAAAGAAGTACGATACCTCGGCCATGTTGTCTCTGGGGAAGGAGTAGCAGTAGATGACCAAAAGATCAAAGCTGTTAAGGATTGGCCCATCCCAAAAGACATTCACCAACTTCGAAGTTTCCTTGGTTTATGCACATACTATCGCCGATATGTGCTGGGATTCGCCAACATCGCTAAACCACTGACCAGGCTCACGGAGGGCCAAACAAAGTTCCAGTGGTCCGAAGAATGTCAAGACTCATTCAGGAAGCTGAAAGGAGCTTTGATCAACGCACCTGTACTGAGCTATCCCTACCCGAAGGAAATTCATTTTGGATACGGACGCCAGCAACGTGGGACTTGGAGCTGCCTATCTCAGATCCAGGAGGGACAGGAGAAGGTCATTGGTTATTTCAGCAAGACGCTCAGCAAACCAGAGCGCAATTACTGTGTCACCAGGCGAGAGCTGTTAGCTGTTGTAAAGGGAGTGGAGCACTTCTACAAGTACGTGTATGGAAGAAGATTCTTGTTGAGAACTGACCATGCAGCTCTCAAATGGCTCTTACAGTTCAAAAATCCTGAGGGTCAAGTAGCACGTTGGATCGAGAGACTCCAAGAATTCGATTTCGAGATCGAACATCGAGCCGGAACTAGCCATAAGAATGCAGATGCCTTGTCGCGAAGACCATGTCCAGATGATTGCTCACATTGCCGACGAGCAGAAGAGAAAGAAGCAACACTTTGTAGAACCGCGGCAATGGATGACAACTGGAATGACAGCAAGATCCAGAAAGACCAAGAGAGAGACCCCGACCTTGGCTTAGTCGTCAACTGGAAGAAGGGCAATCGAAGACCATCATGGCAGGAAGTCGCAGGTTACTCGCCGGCTGTTAAGTCCTATTGGGCACAATGGAACTCTCTTATTCTGGACAATGGGATCCTGAAACGTATGTTGGAGGCCGATATTGGTGGGGAAGACAGACGCCAGATAATTGTTCCCAGGAACAGAAGAGAGGAAGTGCTGCGGGAAATCCATGATGGAGTCGCCGGAGGACATCTGGGAGTGACGAAGACCCTGCAGAAAGTGAGACAACGGTTTTACTGGGCCAATTGTCAAGCTGACGTCCAGGACTGGTGCAGAAAGTGCGCTGTATGCGCTGCTAGCAATGGACCTCGAATACGACCCAAGGCCCCGATGCGTCAGTACAACGTAGGCAGCCCGTTCGAGAGAATCGCCATTGACATCGCCGGCCCGTTTCCCGTATCCGACCACGGGAATAAATACATCCTTGTGGCAATGGACTACTTCAGTAAGTGGGCGGAAGCCTATGCCCTGCCCAACCAGGAAGCCATCACCGTCGCCGACGTCTTGGTGAAAGAATGGATATGTCGATTCGGTATTCCAATGGAGCTGCACTCGGATCAAGGCAGAAATTTCGAATCCAACCTTTTCCAAGAAATATGTCTACTGCTGAACATCCGCAAGACAAGAACCACGGCCCTACACCCGCAGTCCGATGGAATGGTGGAACGGATGAACAGGACGATCAACCGCCACTTGTCCAAGGTTGTCTCTGACCATCAAAGAGACTGGGACCAGTATCTTCATTTGTTCCTGATGGCCTATCGATCCGCAGTACACGAGTCAACCGGTCAAACTCCTGCTAGTATCATAATGGGCCGAGAACTGCGACTGCCTTGTGACCTGAAGTTTGGGATACCGCCAGGACAAGACACTGCGGGAGAGGACTACGTCAGCAAACTTCGGCAGAGAATGGACGACATCCACGAACGAGTCCGGTTGAACATCCAGAGTGCCAGCGATAAATGAAGAAGACCTATGACATCAAGGCCGACGCTGGAGGATTTAAGGTTGATGACCTGGTTTGGCTGTACAACCCCAAACGTCGTCGTGGACTATCACCAAAGTTGCGGAACTCGTGGGAAGGCCCGTATAAAATCGTGAAAAGGATAAACGACCTTGTGTACCGAATCCATAAGCCACCCCGAGGAAACCAAGGGTCGTCCATTTCAACAGGTTGGCCCCTTACGCTGGAAACCATGACCAAGTTCGCACCCTCAAGCCACCGGAGGATGATATGACGTTCGAGAAGTTTATGTCCTTGTATTCAAACGGGCAGAAAGTTCTACATTGGGTTACTAGAGAGGAGTCACGAGACCCTTTCGAGGTGCCTGCTGACTACGCACTAGCGCACTGTGTGGCAGAAGATCTTCGAATGTCCAGGGCATCGCCGTAGTGTTCTCCAAGAAATTTGGTCAACTCCAAACACTGCGGGGGCAGAATCCAGAAGTTGGTGGGGTGCTACAGTTGAAGAAAGGCCAGAGAAACATCTACTACCTAGTTACCAAGAGGCATTCCCAAGATAAACCGTCCTATGAAGATGTCTGGAAGAGTCTCACCAAACTAAGAGATACTATGGTGGACCAGAATCTGGTGGATCTAGCAATTCCAAAATTATCCTGTGGTATTGATGGGTTGGACTGGAGAGTCATAAGAAGTATGCTGGAGGCAATATTCAGATCCAGCGGCGTCAAGATTTTGGTTTGCTGTAACCCTCTTCCACGACCGATCATGAAGACCGTGGAGTTTTACTTCCATCGAACTTCACGGTGCAGATATGGGGAGTCATGCAGATATCGTCACACTCCAAGGATGAAATTTCGGGACGAAATGTCTTTAAGAAGGGGGCAATGTAACGAACCTAGGCCGGACCTGTCGCCTCGCGCGACAGCGATGAGATCATCCCCGGAGATGTTCGAGAACCATCCAGTGCGCTCTGCCGCGGAAGACAACGGTCAATATTGGAAACAATTGGAATAACGCCGGTCGCCAACTGAAAGAATTCGAAACATCGAGAATGCTGTATCGGAGATAAATAGGCAACCCTCAAGTCTCAGAGACAGTCTGAACGAGCCCATACCATCGAGCTATACAGTGGCGTAGTAATATAAATTAAGTTGTAGATTAAGTGTTAAATAAATTAGTTAAACCAAGTTAAGTTTATTTACGTTACATAACTTTAGTTTCATTTCCAAAGCACTCTATGGTTTTTTTTCTTCGTCAAAAAGGGCAAAAGTCTATTAGGCAATTTTTGTTTTGAATTTTGACCACACCACTGAATTTGTAGTCATTATGAATGGAAACCATCAGAATTTCATAAAAAAATATTGATTAACAACGATGTTACAACAACTTTAATTTTGGAAACAAAGTATTTGATTATAATATTTATTTAGATAATAGACATATTTAAAATCTGGCAACACTGCCGATATAGAGAAGAACACCAGTGAATTTGTACAGCGAAAATCCGAAGTTAATAGCTCATTCCGTTCTACAGTTATAACTCCTGAAAGTATGGTAATGAGAGCGATTTGTGGTGGAGGCGATTTTGTAATAAAAATCTGACTACGCCACTGGATTTGTAAATTATATTTCCTCAAAATAATTTATTTGAGTTAAGGTTATAGGTGTATTCGAAAATAACAGAAAATTAAAAATTCATTCTCAAGTTATGCAGTCTTCCATAGCCGATAAAAACGAAATGAACCGAATCAAGTTTTAAAGTATCAAAATTATTTATTGAATAATAAAACAGAAAGCAGGACAATTTTTTTTATTTTTTTTTTCTGCAAAACTCAATTGAAAAAAGCTTTTATAGAAGGTATCAATAATTTGGGAAAATCTGAACTAATACATTAGGCATAGGTATTGTACTAAAGCAATAGTAGGCTGTGATTTAGTACTCCACAAATCGCTCACATTACCATACTTATAACTGTAGAACGGGATGAGCTATTGACTTCGGATTTTCGCTGTACAAATTCACTGGTGTTCCACTTTGTATCGGCAGTGTTGCCCGATTTCAAATATGTCTATAATCTGAATAAAAATTATAATCAAATACTTTGTTTCCAAAATTAAAGTTGTTGTAACTTCGTTGTTAACCAATATTTTTTTATGAAATTTTGATGGTTTCCATTCATAACGACTACGAATCCAGTGGTGTGGTCAAATTTCAAAACAAAAATCGCCTAATAAACTTTTGCCGTTTTTGAGAAAGAAAAAAACCATAGAGTGCCTTGGAAATGAAACTAAAGTTATAAAAATGTTTGTCAAGATACAGTTTTTGATGCTCAATATTAAAAAATATATTTTGGAGACTGACTGAAATGTGCGTATTCTACAGGGGTGGTTCCATTTCAAATGGGTCACACTATATATATATATATATATATTAATTTAATAATTCGTCCATTATACCACAAATTCCTTTTTCATAATTTCTCTCGGACAACAATTTCCCACTTCACATATATATTTGGCTAAATCTTATCAGTGGTTGGAGATCACCTTCCTAGACATCTCCTACCGAAATCGTCAATTCGACGATGATGCTGGGTTGAATAGGTACCGGGTCTCGACGGCCATTGATGAGTACATTCGATTTTCGATTCATTTCCAACATTCACATTAAATTAAGGAATTAAAGTGTTCGCGAGTGTGTGTCGATTCTCATAGCCTCGATAGCTCAGTGGAAGAGTAAATGCCCAAAAAGCAGAGGGTCGTGGGTTCGAGTCCCACTTGAAGATGCTTTTTTTCTTTAATTTAATAATTTGTCCATTATGCCCAAAATACTTTTTTCATAATTTCTCTCGGACAACAATTTTCCCCTTCACATATACATATATATATATATATATATATATATAAATATATATATATATATGTGTCCGCCAAAATCTTGGAACCATATGGGATTTTTTTTATAGTTTTTCAGAAAATTTCATTCTTCAAAAAAGTTGGTGCATTCAATTAGACTGAATACTCGCATAGCCGTTATTATCAGTAGCGTGCGGCTATGCGGGAATCGGCCGATATTCTAAATTCACTATGGAGTAAAGTGACATTACTATGGAAAATATGGAAAGTATTATTAATAAAAGTTGTTGGCAATTAAAAGATATTCCCTCCTATCCAGTTGGTAGGTATATCTACCTACCAAGTCTTAATTCAAATATTTATTTTGTTGTCATTAATTAGTCAGCAAATATTTTTCTAATATCTTTTTTAAGGATATTGGCTTTATTTCATTATCTTTCCATAACTGTTTTTATGGACTCATCTCCAAGATTTGAATAGATCAGTTAATTGCTTTGACAGACAATTTATGCTTATTTAGTAATTTACTACGCGAAAATTATTGTCGATAATTCCCATCAAAATTGGCCTCAATTAAGCAGTTATTGAAATAAGTAATTGGTAGATTAAACTGGAAATACCTTTCAATTGGAAACAACATTTTTCAATAATTTTTTTCGATATTTTCCATAGTAATGGCACTTTACTCTATAGTGAATTTAGAATATCGCCCGATTCCCGCTTAGCCGCATGCTACTGATAATAACGGCTAGTCGCGTATTCAGTCTAATTGAATGCACCAACTTTTATGAAGAATGAAATTTTCTGAGAAACTATTAATAAAAAATATCCCATATGGTACCAAGATTTTGGCGGACACAATATTACAAAAAATATGGACCATAAAATGTGTTTTGTATGAAAATAACATAAACCTTTTTAGTCTCAATAACTGAACTCCTAAACTAATGTTAGTAACAAATTTTGAGTAGGCGCCTAACGAACAAACAAAGAAATTAGTAACGTAAAGCGTAAAATGATGACAGCGGGATGTGCGGCGGCGGCGGAAATTCCCGACCGTTCCTGAAGTTAGTATCAGCGAGACAGCTACCCAAACAGGCAAACACGTTAGGGCATACGTCGTTAAGAGTGGTAGTGTGGTGAGCGCATTTTTGGAATGTTATTGTTTATCGCTGGAGATTTCATGTTGCATTTTTATGTTTTTTAATGACTTTCGTTGATTGTTTGTTTGGCGCTGACTGAAAATTAGTTACTTACATTTGGTTAGGAGCTGAGCTATTAAGACCAGGAAGATTTTTTAATTTTTTGATTTTCAGTTTCTTGTTTGGTCGGTTAAATGTTTTGTTAATTTTTTTCATTTTTTATTTTATTGTGGCCAAAATATAATAATTACTTACTGCCTACTCAATTTTAGATTTTTTCCAAAATACTTACATACTTACCTTATTTCAACTATTATTTATCACCATTATAATATAAATACTTATAAAACAACAATATTTTCATACCAACATGGGTAGGCCTGCAAAAAATGCTGCTCGAATGAGGAAACGATATTGAGAAGAATCTAATAATAATAAAATAAAAATTGGAAGCAAATAAAAAGCTAGATACATTTCACATCTAGATAAAGAAAAATAAGCCCCAACACAGCTGCTGTAAACCGTTGAGGAGTTCCCTCGAGTGTCTGCCGTCCCCACCATTAGATTAACCTCAGGTCTCCATTCTCTTGTAGTGTCATTAGAACCACATATGTGTGCCAAGTTCCAACACAATCGGTTCACAGGTGAAGAATCAATCATTCCTTATTTTTATACTCCTAGGGTATTTTTTTATTTGAATGGAACTACCATATTCAATGAAAAAATAATAATCCAAATCAGATAACTCAGTGATAGAATCGGTTAACAGGTAAACATTCACTGGGTGAACAATCAGTCATGCCCCATTTTCCTACCCTCAGAGGTGAATTTTTTTCAAATTGAAAAAATGATCATCAAAATCTATGCGTGGTCATACATAAAAAATAAATAAAATAAAAACTCCTTCTTTTTTCGACGGTTGAAAATAATCTACTCTTACAAAATAATTCACAATTACAATTCACTAACAAATAAAAAAGCTTTCCAGGTATCAATTTTGCAGTCGATGACGTGCCGTGTCAATTTTGGGACCTGATGTTGAAAACCAGTACGGTTCTTGGAAATCTAAGTTCAATGCCAACCTCCAGTTATTAGGCAAGAGCCGAAATCCCTGGTTCCTACCTTTAGTTATCGTGGAAAGGCTTGCATTTCTATCTTTGAGGTAATAGGGGCCTCTGAACAAAAAATAATCAATCGTGATCATAATATTATGAACAGAAATGATCAAAATATTCTGGGATTGGTAGACTAAGTGAGTGAGTTGATCTGAAGTAAAATTTGACGTTTCAACTGACCGTCCTATATCTTGTCAGTTATGTTAGATTTTTGGGTGTTGATGTGGTTTTCCTAAAAGACTCGGTAGCGTGTTACAAAGAAAGATATGCGAGAGTATAAGTGATAAGAATTTCATGTTAGGGCACACTAACAGATTGATATCTCGCCTTTTATAACATATATGCATTTTTAAATTTTTTATCAAAATTATTTTAGAAGATTCTATATCTTTTTTGGAATAGGATCGTCAGAACACAGACTCTTTACTCATCCTGTAAATGAATGATATAACAATAGGATGTAATCCTTCTCTGAGTTTGAGGATCACTATGCAAAAATAAAAATGGACTTTTTTGGAGAATATCGCGGTCTTACAAATATATACATACATAAACATACAGTTTTTTCGAAGTCGATTGATAACAAGCGCATGGGCACCGGCGCGGCGGCTCGCGGCTGGTCTTATCGATATCTGAGCCAAGCAACGTCGGGCGCGTTAAGTACTCGAATGGGTGACCACCTGACAAGGAAGATGCGCGTATAATGCCCTAACAACTGTAGCGTAGAAGCATATTCGCAGCTGCAGGCGTCTTATCAATGAGCACGAGATAAGACGATAGATATGCCGTCCTTCGGAGTAGACGTTTAGTTGGCGATCCCAAGTTCATAGATGTTAGGCTCGTTAAAGGACCCAACCTCTGAAACAACAGAGGATTTGGAAACATTTCCGGTTGGGGGAAGTGTGCTCACCAGCGTCGGTGTTGAGCCTCGGTCGCAGAAATAGGCCGACGTTAAGTAAAGCAATTAAAAAAATAACAAGCACATACTTCCAAGTCGCCCTGTTTATAAATTAACACAAACATATTCTGAGAACCTTCTCTGGGACTGGACGATCATTAATACAAGAATTGCATGCACACTGGTTGAATATAAAATCTCACAAATACCAGTTCTAACTCACTATGTATATGAAATGTCTATAATAAAATATTTTCTGGATCTTTGGGATCACAGTCGAATTAGAATCGGTTGAATGAATAGTAAAATAGATTGGTAGGTTTATTGATTATATACCAAATAACATCAGATTGACAAGTCCAACAAAACATCTTACAATATATTACTATATGATAAATAGTATTCAGAGACAAATCATATATATATATATATATATATATATATATATATATATATATATATATATAAATATATATATATATATATATATATATATATATATATATATATATGTAATTATTGAAGAAAATTCAAAAATGAATGGTACGCTGACGACCCAATGTAAATACTCAGACTTGAACCTGTGATCATTTGGTTGGTTTTTCAATTCTCCGGGTAGAATATGCCTTTGCATATTTGCAACGATTTTTATAGCACTTGTAAGTAGCTAGTTCAAGTCTGATCGCTCAATAATCGCAGAGGTACACTTTTCTGACTCACCATGTACATATAAATATACAAAAGTATGAGGAAAATGATATTCGAAATAAAAAATTACACCCAATTCATTCAATTACTCAATCACATTGAATTTTTCTAACGGAAGATGTCTCAACTTAGAAACTTCCTTGAATCGTTCATCAAAACACTTTTTTGTTGAACAAAAACTATCTGCCGTATTAGGCAATGAAATTGAATAAGTGTTTTTTTTTAAGGCATGTCAAGAATTTCCACTGAAACTTATTCCTGGAGGGAAATTAAACCAGAAAATGCATTTAATCGCTAATTACCAGTTTGTTATGCATGAATTGGCATTGTATTAAAACTTCTCCATGTATGTTCATGAAAACACTTCACTCCAAATTGAATTATAAAATACATCAATAACTCCTAAAATTGTTGTAGTTTCCAACAATATTTGAAAAGCACAATTATAACTTTCATGGACGCGAAAGTTGAAAATGAATACATGTGGTGTAGAAGGAAGGTGAGGTGTTTTGGTTATAGAAATAATATCCCCTATCACAGTGGTCTTTCCGTTTCAATTATCTACCGTCTCTTCGTCTAGTTTGCTATTCATGTGGCAATGAGTACTGTAAGGCTGCACCAGACTCCCAACTTGAAAGCTGGAAATCTAATCGGACATCTGATGATTCTAATCCAGGTACAAGCCATCATATACTTGGCCTGCTAGATTCTACTTCGAAGTGAGTCATGGAGTAGTTGAACAATTGCCATACATTCACAACGAACGTGCCTCAACTATAAGAGAATGGATCAGTTTGGTATACTGATGGATCTAAGATGAAAGACAGGACTGGGGTGGGAGTAACTGGTCATAATTTCAGGCTCTCAAAACCACTAGGCAAAGGCAAATCAATTTTCCAAACGAAAATCCATGCTATAGAAATGTGTGCCAAAGAATACCTTGCAAGAGGATGCACGTGGGTGTAAATCTATATTCTATCAAACCTCCAAGCAGCACTGAAAGCTCTAGAGTTTAGATTGACTTGGGACTATAAACTTGCCCCGAGACAACTGGCTGTGAATAATCAGGTCACTCTGGTCTGGGTGACTGGTCACAAAGGAGTCACAGGTACTGGGGAAGCAGACGGCATTGCCAACGAAGAGGCAAACACTCAATTTCCTGGACCAGAATCCTTCTGTAGTCTCTCCAAAACCCACATTAAGGAAAAGGGAAGCTAATAAAATGGAAACCCTCTGGAATGAGCTTCTAGACACGTACGGAGACAAGCGAGGAAGCTACTGAGCCCATCGTCAAGGAAAGCTAAATAGCTTCCCGAGACAAGGATAACTTGAAACAAGTAACATTCTGCTCTGGGGTATCACCTCAGAAAAATAGATAGATCAGACAGTGAACCTCGGGCTCTGAATTTTATGATGATTTACTCCAGTACAATTTTTGAAACTCTGGCTATAACGAAATAGGAAGGAAAAGCTGGGCAAAAATTTAATTTTTAAAGTGGAATTTCCACATCCATTTATACTTTATTAACATTCCATCCAATTATTTGATTGAAAGTCGTGGCCCAAATAGATTGCAACAGCGCAATCGAATATTTATTGTAACAACACTGAACTTTTCAATTTAAAATGGCTCTTCAAGGTTGGGGTAGAAACATTGCAGTCTAAATTTAGTGTAACTAATACAGCAAAAAACTCAAAAACAACATACAATACAGGAAGTGTGAAAACAGGAAAAGCCGTTACGTTCCGTCAGCTAAAAAAGTCATACATTAGTCAGTAATAATTCGTGAAATCTACCTTCTCCGATTGGGCTTGTCATCGGATTTTTCTTTTACGCTTTTCTTAACAACAGCAGCCATTCCATGGTTTTGTGTTTTGTCGAAATTGTCAAGACATTGTATCTGTACTTCCATTTAGAAACAGTGCAACTTGTATTACCTATTTTGTAAACTCGAAGTGTGGTACCTACAACTGTATTTTCACAACTTCAGATGGATTATTATCAGTATGAGGTTTCCACAGAGTGCTTTTCGTCTTCTTTGAATTGCGTTAACCCGTATAAATTGGCTTACATTGTTTTTTAAAAGTAAATTTTCTGAAAACTTCAAAACAATGTTAGTCGCATCGAAAGTTTTTTCGTCACCTGCTGTATCTCTAAGTATACAAGGGGCCAAGTGCATATGGCCCACCTGATAATGATTGAATTTTCCTTTTTTTTTACATATTAAGGTATTTACTGCTCAAATTATAAGAGAATCAGTTGAATGGAGCAAATTCGATTATATTCAACTAATTTTAGGAAGTTACCCTTGATAATATTCCTCAACATGATGGCGCTCGACGTCTCGATAGTGGTCCTAAACCTCGATCACCTGTGGTTGACTAAGGCCAGTTTGTTCAATCAAGGATGACCAAGTGATTGGGGATGAACCAGGATTACCAATTTTGATGCAATTGTTCAAGACGGGTATGATATGAACCTAGTTTTACAATGGTTTGAGTTAATCTTTCGAATTCGAGGGTTTAAGGAGATAATTTGCCGATTCTAACCTACTTGAGGGAGAAATATAGCGTCTGTGGATATATAAGTAAATGAAAATTGTGGCATTGCAGACTAATTTTTAAATTGAAGAAAAAACCATCTTCGAGCAGGAATCGAACCTGCGACCTTTGGATTTCTAGTCCATACTCTAACCATCTGAGCTATCGAGGCCACAGATTCCACTGCATTCCAGGATATCGCTTTTATCTAGAATTTAATGTTGGTTGTTGTGGGAATGGATTATAAAGGTTAGGGATCTCATGTACTATCAGTGGCCATCAAGATCAATTTATGCTTTTCGTAACGTCGCCGTGGATTGACGGCTTCAGTCAAGGATCTGGCTCTGATCTCCGACACTTATATGTGGTAATTGAACACTAGTTCAATTCTTTGTTTTACATTTCTCATTATTTATTACCATAATGTCAAAAGACAAAAAATATATTTTTTACTGAATATTATCAATTTCACTTAACGATAATCTCTCATATGTATAATATTTTAAAATTGTAGTTCCCTGATGATGGAATACATCAATTCCGAAAGCTTGGACAAACTTACAAGAGTTTTCTTTTTGATATTGCTGCAATCCCCACTATTAACTAGTTTATATCCTAACTAGTCAGCAAAGACTACCCTTTCATATATATATATATATATATATATATATATATATATATATATATATATATATATATAAATCCCCTCCCCCCCTCGTATCTTTTGAACGGGTATACTTATAATAATGAAATTTGGAGGGTGGAAATAAACGGATGTAGGCTTCTCAACTGGTCATAACAGGTGACGCAATAGTCATAAATGACGTCACAAGGCCACTGTGACCAATAATTTTAAATGGGACCCTATGGCAAGTGACAGCTCGTTTGAAAGGTATTGAAAATACCTATTCAGTCATATCAATTTTGTTTGGGTTTCGGCTGATTTTGATTGATAAATTGAAGAAATACGAAAATTATAGTTTCGTATTTAATTAATAAAGATTTAAGAACCAGTTCTTATAATAAGTGTTCAAAATGTGCTCCATCTACTTCCTGGCAGTAATGCATCCTATTGCTAAACTCTTGTCGTACTCGTCCCAGTGTGTCAGCGGAAATTGCCCTACATTCTTCAACAATTCGTTGTTTCAGAATGGCAATACTGTCAGGTGCTGTAGCGTAAACCTTAGATTTCAAGTACCTCCATAGAAAAAAATCTAATGGTGTAAGGTCCGGTGACCGAGCTGGCCATTCGATCGAACCTCGTCGTCCAATCCATCTACCACGATATTCTTCATCTAGGTAACGTCTTACTGCACCGTAATAGTGTGCAGGAGCACCATCTTGTTGAAACGTTATTTCCAAGTTGTCGAATTCATCTGGATTATCTTCTAGAATTTCAAGAATTAACGATTGAGAAAAAGAGGCCCAACTATGTGGTTTCCCAAAATACCTGCCCAAACATTTACTTTTTCTGGAAATTGAGTATGTTTTTCACGAAAGATGTGAGGATTTGTGTCACTCCAATACCTCACATTTTGAGTGTTAACATTTCCATTGAGAAAGAAAGTACTTTCGTCACTAAAACAAATTGTCTGTATGTAGCCTGGTTGTTGGTTCATTTTATTGGACATAGTTTCACAGAATTCTAGTCTTCGGTCGGGGTCATCATCTGAAAGTTGGTGCACCATTTTTAATTTGTATGGATGAAATTTGTTTTTAGCCAACACCCTATGTACTGTCCTTTGACTGACTTCACAGATAGACGCAACTTGGGCTGTGGAAGAAGTAGGGTTTACTACCATTTCTCCAATTATGTCAATTTTTTTGTCATCACTAATTGTTGGTCGACCAGATCGTTTGGCATCTTGAACACTACCTGATGCTTCAAACTTCCGAAGAAACTCCCTCAAATAAACCCTCGATATAGGGCGATCGGGGTACCTCCCATTGAACAGTCGTTCCGCTGCATGGAAATTGTTTCTACATTCACCAATTATTAAGATAGCTGCTACTTTGTCGGCTACAGTACGTACCATTTTGCCTATGTAAACACTTAAACGTCTCGTTAAACAATAGCTTAGGTAAATTTTCAAGGTATAAGCACTTTTGACAAGTAGAGAATTCAAAAACGTCAACCTTTTTGACAATTAACCAGAGGCGTACTTTAAAATCTTTATTAATTAAATGCGAAACTATAATTTTCGTATTTCTTCAATTTATCAATCAAAATCAGCCGAAACCCAAACAAAATTGGTATGACTGAATAGGTATTTTCAATACCTTTCAAACGAGCTGTCACTTGCCATAGGGTCCCATTTAAAATTATTGGTCACAGTGGCCTTGTGACGTCATTTATGACTATTGCGTCACCTGTAATGACCAATTGAGAAGCCTATATCCGTTTATTTCCACCCTCCAAATTTCATTATTATAAGTATACCCGTTCAAAAGATACGAGGGGGGAGGGGACTTTTGACTAGCACTGTATATATGTATATATATATATATATATATATATATATATATATATACCCAGCAAAAATCTCGTATTAATGGAGCCAGCAAATACAGAATACAGCTAGCCCAAGTGAAAGTATTTTATTGTAGCTGTTAAGATTGCCTAAATGAGCAAGGCAGATATGTAGATTATCATGTTATCGCAATTTTATTTATTTAAGCCATCGATTTAGTGGTCAAAATAACTTGATATCCCAATTTTCGACTCTTCAATTGCTTTAATTTTTCCCTAGTTTGGTAAATCAGTATAAAATTAACTCTTGCACATAATTGAGTGCCTATCTATTCGAGGGTCGAAATGACTCAAATTTCACGTACAGATAATGTTTGTTGGGCTCAATTCAACTTTCATGCTCACTAAATTAGGATAATGTTCGCCCACTTTTCCTAGAAAATCCATGTGTTGATGGAATGTGAATCATTGTTTTTAATAAAAAGTTTGTGTTTTATGGTGCTATTTTTTATGGAAGTTTGGCTGAAGTGGTCTAATTAACTGAATTATATGACGATCAATATCAGAGAGTATTTTTTCTGACTACAAACTGAAAGCGCTACTGTTTATTATTTGAGAATAACCTTTAACAGGAACACATTGTGTGGTCTACAGGAACTCGAAGGAGCTCAGCCCATTCTAGAATTACCAAAGTGCCGATGCTGATAATTTAAATATTAATCACATAACCCTGAATATAAATAGGTCTTATCCATTGTACTGATCATAACAGATTTTTTTCGAATGATCCATGATATATTTCCAGTGGTTGAATTAAGATTCGTAAAGCGGCAATTACTGTGGTTATTATTAATAACAATTCATATAAATATATATATATATATTTTTATATATATATATATATATATATATATATATATATATATATATATATATATATATATATATATATATATATATATATATATATATATATATATATATATATATATATATATATATATATATATATATATATATATATATATATATATATATATATATATATATATTATATTTGTAAATGGGTAATAACACACCGTCTCTTCATCTTCGGGGATAATATTCCATCTTTCTGGCATTCTTACTACCAAAACTGAAGTTGAAATTCGGTATAAATTTAGAATTTAGAATAGTATAGTGCCCGTATACTATCTGTCAAAGTTGTTTCAATTTGTCTATTTGAACAGAAATCCGATAGCGCAGCTGTACAGTGCAGTATTTGTGGGAAAACCCTGACCAATAATATTCTTCATGTGTTTTGAAGTTAAAACCATTTCTGTTGACTTGTGCAATTGAGTCTTCAAAAGTAATAAATTGTTTTAAGGGAATATTTTTTTATTCCTGGCTAATAGTAATGAATTTATTGAATGAAATATGATGTAAACAAAAGACACTAAGTAAATCATTTTCACAAAACTGTGTTTACATAAACAAAAAAACGTGTTTCACAATACAATAGCTTCTGTAGGTGGAGATAATACTAACTCAACAATCACGATGTATCATGTTAAACCACCTTCTTTCTTTCTACAGGGCTCTCAGAAACGGTTAGAGATACAGTAAACGGTTAGGTTAGAGATACAGTATCGATTGTATTTGGGAAAAATTGCAGAATTCTTTGATGAATAAAATGGCCGATAATAAATCACGATATATATTTTCGTTTTGCTACTATAACTATATAAGAGTTTAAATTTGTTCATCAACTTTAATTTGATTTTTTGAGACATGCATTTTCAATACAATTTTGAGTAGACCTTTTATTCCTTTGGAGTTTTCCGACGTTACTGTTCATACGATATATCATCATGGTTGATTCAATGAAATATAGTACTGTTCTCTTCAGAATATGGTTGATTACTAGATCAAGAGAGCAGTTACTTTTTAATAAAAAATTTAGAATTGGGTGCTGCTACTGAATTCTTCGATTCGATTGCTTCGCCATGGTTCACGTAGATGGATGCAGGAATAATGCCCATAAAATCGTCCTTGTGATATGAAGCGAATTTGTAACAACATGTATATCCTGGAATACTTTTATTTAAAAGAAAGTGCACCGATAATTTTTCTCAATTTTGGGAGGTAACCACTGGTTTATAAGTCAGTCATAAATGGTTTACTTATTTTTTCTGTATATATTAGAGTTTTCGAAGTCAAAGTCAAAGATAATTTTCCTGATTAAAACGTTTCCACTTCTGGAACACATGTAACGAATTTTTCGTTACTTCCTTATACATAACCAATTTCTCATAACTTTTCCGGTTATCTTTACGGTAGTACGGGTCAGTAGTCACTGCTCAGGTCGTGAAGAATGCGCTGTTTATTATCGTCCCTTGAAAATGGTATCATGACAGTTGTATTCATGTTGTCAAGCAGTTGTTTCTTTTTTATAAGTGTTTTTATAATAGGAAAAAACCGAGAATGAAAAACAGGTGAACTATGATTTCGTCGAACCGAAAGGATGATCGTCCTCTTTCTTGAATTGAACGATAGACAGGTGTACTGGGTGGATTGATTTTGGTATGTACGATCTATGAGTTGAATAAATTTCACTGTTGGAATTTAGTTGAGTAATATTATTCTCTTTATCTTGCAATTAATGTTGTAGCTGATTAGCATTTTCTTCGCTTTTCTTATGCTTGTAATATTAGAATTCTTGGATATACCGCATGGTCATTTTTGAAGGTTAAGTATGAATACTTCGGCCATTTCGGCAGAACATTCATAGTACATATTGTGGCTAACGTAACATATGTTCCGAATATTGGGAACTGATTTTTTTTTCTTGGAAATCAGTTCTATGCTTTTGCATTTTTTAGGTACCAGGTAATTGGTAATTTCGAATGGACTAGCTCTAACGTACCTCACACGACCAGTGGATTGTTCCGAAGGTTCCGATTGAAGGGTGTATTCGACTGTTCTGGGACAGTTTGGCAGTGACTAATAGGACGGCTCTCCGGTAAGCAATTTTCTTTATTTCATAACTACATGTTTATGAGAGTAATTTTCTTTTCTCTTGAGAAATAATTGCTTATGGAGAGAGTTGTACTTCTGGCCTAACTGGTCTCAGAACACTCGATTCAATATATGCCTCAAACGTAAATTTGATTTCCGTTTAATAAGTTCCTTATATCCATTACTCCATTCAATTCGCAGTGGGGGTTATTTGATTTTTGATCGTTACAGATTCAATTCATTTCAGTTACGACCTTGTCGCCAAGAGCAGGGAGATTCATTAAAATTTTTGAGAATTACCTGTTTTATCGATTTGAAAAGGGAATTGCCGCCCTATTTCAAAATTATCTTAATCTAAGAGAGTTGTGCCCACTGAAAGACGTGAGGTCTATCTCTTCAGTTTATCTTCAAAAATTCTTCAATTAAAAGAATTATTTAACATTACCTTTTTCTAAGAGAGCTGTGCTCACTGAAAGACCTGTGGTCTCCCTCTTCGGTTTATCTTTGGAAATTCTTCAATAAAAAGAATTATTTCACTTTATCTTCATCTAAGAGGAATGTGCTCACTGAAAGACGTTTTATCTTGGCTGAAGAGTATAGTTTTGCTCTGACTATTATCTTGGTTCAGGAACCCTATTTTTTTGTAACTTACTAGAGTATTTTGGTTATAACGTTATATTTTCCTTTGGCACTGGCAACATTTAAATATTTTGCTTTAAAATAGTATATTTTTTCTCCGGCAATTTTATAGTATTTTGCTTTAGAATACTATATATTTTCTCTGGTAAAATTTCAAGGAAATTTTTATATTTCTTTTTGAATACATTTACTCATTAAATTTTTTTGAACCTTCTAGTACACCTTATCAAAGCACACCTCATCGAAGCTTACTTTATTTCAAAATTTAACTGAATTTTTAAAGAACGTTTTGGGTGAGGTTTGTTTGGTTTGGTTTTGAATTTTGTTCATAGTTAATATAATTTTAACTTATTAAAATTAATTCGGAAATTTAAATCCAGAATGGCAGATTTGATTGCTATTATCTTTGTTCTTCCACTGTAACCTTCCAATCTTTTATATAGACTAAGATTTTAATTGTATGCTATCATTTGCATCTATCTTTTGACTCTAGATTAAAATTTGAAACATTAAACTTGAGGTTCTAAGGATATCCTTCGTTCTCCCCTTTTTGTACACATTTTGATTCCTATCATCTTCTTCGCATGATATATACCACGGAGGGAAGCCATCTACGGAGACAGAAGGACTAGTACCCTGGTCATACAGCACATCCAATTCAGCACTGGTCCGTAAAGATAAACCAAATTCACGCCTGTTAGGGGGTCCAAAATCAAATAGAGAACCACCCACGACCAGCTTCGTCGTAACCGCTGAAACCAAGTTCCCATAGTACCGCTGAGACCAGCTTCGAAGAAACTAGCCTTCATCTCTCTACCTTGAAGATCTCCGAAGGTATATCAGTATCACCAACGACTAGAGGAATCATATTTTGTAAATGATCAGAGTTTGATCGGAGTCAAAAATATTTGTTTTTTTATGTAATTTCTCAATTTTTGTTCACAGAAATCAATACTCTTCTAGTATAATTGTCAACCTGTGTTTTTTTTTCTTGTTCAGTCAAATTATACTTCCGTCTGGAATAAATTTGTTAAGTTGATTTCTTGCATATTTATTTGCCTTCCCATACAAGCTAGGTAACATTTTTTTAATTTTATTTATCTTTGGCTTTTGTCTTCAGCAAGTCTGGCGCCCAACTCTTGAACTAGTCAAGTTAATTAATGTATAATTTTTTTTAGTGGCCAAATTTGATTAACTAGGAAAAGTCATTAATTGAACCTTACTCACGGCCTAACCGTATCCATCTGAGCAGCCTATCGGCAAAGTGATTTCACCTTCTTAAATTTGAATCATATAATTTAAAATCTGGGGTTCAAAAATAAAGGGTGTTGCACACAACGTTATATAGGATTTTCCGAGGAATCTGAAAACTTCATATGATATTCCACAGAAATAGGTACATTCCAAGCAATAACTAAATGATAAAAAAATTAAAATATTTATCAAAAACATTTTGGTTGCTAACCCTACAGTTATCGATATTTAGTAAAATACTTCATGTTAATGTTAATGTTAATGATGACTTTTGGGCAATTTCTTTTCATAAGTTTTTTAATAAAAATCTCCCAGCTATCACAAAAAGGAACATCCGTTTATAACTTCATTATGAATTCACAAAAACTCCTTTGAAGTGTGAGTTCTTGTATTTCTATTTGAAAACACAGAGAGGGAAAACAGGTGGAAACTGCCCGTTATATTACCAATAAACACCTGCTCTATAATAGCTTGACCTGAAAATTTGTATGAATTCAAATCTTGTAACCCAATTTTCACTCACTTGTGGACGTCAAATTATCTTGAATTATCGCACACGTTCAAAGAACCAAAGACAATAATCAATTATCGTTTCACGTGTTCAAGCAGAGTCGGTTGTTGAATTGGGAGTTTGGAAAGAAATAAAAGATATTACGAGTGGTTACTCATAAGATCAGTTTTGAGACTGAAATATGCCATAGAATTATAGTTTTAAAATACTTTACTTTTACTTTTACTCTATTATAAAATGTTAATTGTAATTTTCATGTAATAACTAAATGTAAATGAATGCATGTGCTACTCGACCTTATTTGTTTTAAACTTTTGACTGCCTGTAAAGTTAGAGTAATTAAAATAAGAATATAGGTAACGAACACCCCACGCTATTTTATAATTTGGTGTCTACATCGAGAAGGTGTTTTTCCTTTTTGAAGAAAAATCATGTTTTTAAGTTGTTTCAAACTATTTTTTGTCGCTCATTACTCAACATCTGTTCACTCAGATGTTAGGAATATCTCCATCATTTTGTTTTTTTTCACATAAATTTCGAGGTTATGTGAAAAAAGTGTCAATTCAAAAGTTGTAGATCTTTTTATCATCTACAACTTGGACAACTTTTTTTTCCATTAGACTTGTAGTTTTGCCGGAAATCGAGATAAACCGTTTTTTACCCTCAAAAACTCACCCCCTTTCACTTCCCGACCTCAGATCGCCCGTTAATTATTTTTCCTTTCATTTTTGTTATATTCTCTTCCTTTTCCAATGGGTTCCATCCTACTATTATTTTTTTTGGTTTCAAAAATTATCGATCCTGGTCTGTTTAAGCATGGTACAGATTCAAATGTGCATGCGCTGAGTCGTTGCGAATGACACGTCCAGATTTGAATGTGCATATGCATGCGCCTCGACTCAACGCATGCACATTCGAGTCAGTACCCGGCTTGAGACGCAGAATACGTGATTTTATGGTATTTCATGTTGAACCGATATTTTTCGACTTTTGGCGTATTTTTAGGTGCAAGTAAAAAATTGGATTTCAGGAGCTAAAAGTATGTTTTGTAATCAGCGACCAGAGGAATCTCTCAACATAATTATCGTCAAGATCAAGCGAGTTTTTTTCAAGCTGATCACCATATTAGTTCGGCCATATTGTGTTTTCGGAACATGATCACAAATTCGTAATCAACGACCCAAAATATTGTTGAAATCGAGCAAATTTTTCTAAAAGCTATTCACCATATTGAGTCAGCCATTTTGTATTTGGAGAAGAAGAAATCACAAATTCGTAACCAGCGATCCGAAAAACCCATTTACACTCATTTTCGTTGAGATCAAGCGAGTGTTTTGAAAATCTGTCCGCCACATTGGATCAGCCATCTTATATTTTCGAAAAATAGTAATAAATTCGTAATCACCGACCTACAAAACTCACGAATACAAAGTGTCAAGTCGGTTGACCAATAGCTTAATTTTTTGTCTGCTTTTCACGATTTAGGACCAATGTGCATTGTTCCATTTTTCAAATTATGCTATACTTCAGAAACTACGAGTTTTAACAAAACTTAGGGGACATAAAACACGTGACATGGTGTAGCGCCGCACTACTTATGAAATCTTTTATATTAGCTTGACCTGTTATATGTATTATATTATCAAATCTTGCAACTTAATTTTCACCCACTTCTAAACGTCAGATTACTATGAAATTCTGCAGCCGTTTTGAGAAACAAGCACAATCATCAGTGATCGTTTCAAGTGTTGAAGCGCGAGTCGAATTCTATATATCGATCCTTTCGCCAAAAGCTGCACTGTAGAACATGCAGTTTTGTAATTTAAGCATACTCCATCGTAAATTTACTACAAAAATCAGTTTTCATTGAACATTGATAAATAAATAAATTGAATGGTCAGATGACTACAGATGCGAGTACCATGAATAATTACTAATATCAAAATACATTTAATTATAATTGAATTACTTACAGAAAATTCATGTTCTTCAAACTTCAAACAAATGGCCTCTGATTATGACCAATAACTTCGTACAGTTACTTTAGCAATAGTCTCACAAGAATTATCAACTTCTCCCTTTTCAAATAGGTGTTTTTTTATCAACACAAGTTTAAACAATGACAATTATAAAAATTTAATTATTTGAAAGTTGCTTGCTTTTTGTGGACTGTGAAATAACCAAACGCTTCACTAATTCAAGTAACACTGAACAGTAATCTAGTCGGTGTCAACGCCTATTGTCCCTGAAAGCCGGGATAACAAAGGACACACTTCCAACACGTACAGGCTAGCAACGTTTGATGGGTAAATCTCAGTGGAGAATCAAATCTCAAACAATGTTAAAACTATTGACTGAAAACCAACCAACAGTTCGGTAAAATTACAAAACGCATGAGATTTTTTTTTTTTTAGTGAAATACAACAAATTATGCAATTTTAAAGTCAGAATTATGAAAATAATATGAATATTTTTATATTTTTAATGGCTCTGGAGTAATTTCACTTTCAATATATTTTTGGAAATTTACAAAAATTGTAGTAAATCAAATCACAAACAATATTTGTATATTTTAAATTTTAAAAACGTTTGACTGGAAACCGACCGACAGTTCAGTAAAATTACAAAACGTGTAAGAAAAATAAAATGTTTCATAAATTACAATACATCATGTAATTCAGAGTTATAAAAATACTGAAAATGTTCATATATAATGACTTCAGAGTAATTTCAGTTTCAATATATTGTGTTATTGTTTTAAAATTGTAGTTAATCAAGTCAGAAACAATGTAAATTTGAAAACTTTCGATTGGAAACTGACCAACAGTTTGGTAAAATTACAATACGTGTAGGGTTACTACATGAAGATTGTAAAATTACAACGCATCTCAGTAGGTTTCCCCACATGTCTTGGTATATTACTCGAATTGTATTATATTTTGTATTGGCAATAAACTGATTTGTAATTTCACTCATATTTTTAACCAATTGGAATTTTGCCAAAAAAATGAACAGTGTATGTTGCTTGCCACAGGGTCCTTCTAACTTCTTTCAACATGCTGGGAATATGTTCACGAAGAAAATGTAAATACCATTCACCATTCGTCACATTTAAAAAAAAGTAGGGTCCAATAATCAACCAAACATTAAGCGATCATCGCGACCATCGCGACAATCAACAGTGATAATTTTCGATTGCCTAATAATGCATATTATGTCTTTCAATCCACCGTTATTCTAAAACTTTGCATTATCAGAAAACAGAATTTTGTTTGAAGTATTATTATCGTCGTCAAGCATGCCATTACTATGAATACAAAACGCAACTCTTGTCGTTTGGAAAGCTATATTTCTTAGCCACATGTTGCCACTAACGGCATATTGGCGAAAGTAATGGGAGTGAATAGATTCTCACACCTTCGGATTAGCGTGGCAAAACCCTTTTCGACCGACAGTGATGCGGTGAACATTAATGACCTCGGTGCAAAAACCGACGGTATCTTGAAATGACAATTTTAACTCAATTGCAATTAATAACGATTCGCATTTGTGTTGAATGCAAAAATATTCGAATTCGTTTTTTAGGTTCCAAACTGAAATTGACCTGGATGATGTAATTGGGGTCCATAAACCTTAACCATTGTCAATGGCAGTTGAGATTTCAGCGAGACGATTTCACCGAATAGTCGTAAATTAACAGATTGGGATATCGGAAACAAGTGTACGAGACATTGTTTTCTTTGTTCGGCACTCGACATGTTTTTTCTCAGGATGTCGTGTTAAAAACAGAGTTTCTCTGAGAACGATAAAAAAAATTCAAGGAACGAACGACATTTGGCAGGCTATGAGTGGGGGAGTAATGATTTTCTAGGTCTAGAAAGCATTTCTCAAATCGGGAATTGTCACTTTTGGCTCGGCCTCGAGCTCGACAATACGCTCTGCGATCTGAGTTCAGCGGGTGGGCTAATTTTTTTTTATTCTCCAAAGACGCTCTGCGTGTTTGCGATTTTTCTGCGACTATAGCCAGTCCAGTGGGTATTATACGAGTGCTTCCTGGAAAAAGCAGCTCATTATTTCACAGTTATTTGGAGTCCTACGTGTGATCTCGAAGCCTGGCGATAATTTTTATTTTTGAGAATTCTTATCGACGCTTCGCATCCTACACCGACCTGAGGACTAGAGATAGCCGACGGCAGCAGACTGAGGGATTTTTGGATCGTCAACTTCAAGAGTTCTAGCCTCCAGTCTTTTGATTGATCAACCTTTTTGTTTCAGATACTGATACAGGTTTTTCCAGCGTCCAGCCAATTTCTACGTTATACGTTGTTTTGTATACTAATTAACTCTTCTCTTACAGGATCCTGCACTCGTGTGCTTTGGTATGTGGGGTGAGGAAGCCCCCTCATCGTCGGAAGCTCACTGACGTGATATCCCTCACAAACCGCGATTTGTGACAGATACACTGAAGCATGACGTCAACCAGATTGAACCTAGAGATCATACACGTGTATGAACCTCAGTCTCTGAACTCTCTTTCTACGACTAAAAACGTATCAGTTACACTGCGGTGATAGGTGTAAACACGGGTTATTAATAATAATTTCTGTCAATAAAACTAAAGGTTTTAAATCATGTGTGTCGAATATGTGTAGGGATCGTAGGTGCCCCTGTGTGACCGTCGTGTCTGCAGTTGTACGCGTTATATAGTTCTGTCTTAGGGAAATTTTATATAGGTAGGTACGGTACGCGCTTGATTTTTAGGAAGTAAATTCACTTTTGACATCCCTCCATGTCACGCGAGTTTCATACAACCAAGCCCTTGTTTGTTCTCCATATGAGAATCGTCCGGCTTTTCAGCCCATCCTAACTGCGCCAGTCCGTGGTTCATTTTATGTTGAAAATATTTTTTTTTTGGCTCTAGCTTGGGGAGCCCTGAAATCAATAGAGACAATTCTGTCTCAGAAAGTATAGGCCTGAAGAGCTCAAAGCTGTTTGTTGAATCGCGACGCGTCGAAAACTGCGCTACGGAATCTAGCGACCCTCTAGATTCGCAAAAAGCGGTGCATTTAACTTCACTTACATCTCCTAGGTTAAACCGTATGAGAGGAAGTATGGATTGTATGACTGTGAACAAAAGTCCCATTGGGAACTTTCCTGTTGAAGACAATGGTGAAACACCGAATAATTTTTCTGTTGAACAGAATACACTGCGTGATCTGAGTCAGAGGAGAACTTCCACTCATTTTTGTTTGTTTCAATAGGCCGTTGAGAGCCTCAAGTGGTATTTTGAATTTTGGCGATATACCCGCCAGGGTAACTCATACCCCAATAAATAAAGGCTCCCCACAACGAGTTGTGGAAGCCTTTCAAAATTTAGAACGTAATACGTTGAGTTCAGGGGCCTCCAGCCCACTCAATTTTTTCGAACAATTTTCAAGAAATTCAGGAATGAATGAAATAAGAATGTTTGAGTCAAACCGACCCCGCACTCCAGACAGTGATTCTCTTATATCAGAGCTCAATCGCTCTAGAGCTAGTGATGAGTCCCCGATCGAAGGGGTCCCGCCTGCGGCCTGCACGCGAGGCCGTTCATCAAACGGCCCGCCCGAATAGTGAAATCCTTGCTATTCGGCAGGTGGTATCGCAGGAGGAACAGGAATAATGGAATTAATTCTAAAGGTTTGAGAGATTCCGCGAAATGATACGGAAGACACCGGTAATCAATACCCTGTAGTTAATCGACCTGTTTCGAGACACTCTTTTTGCAAACCAATTACCATACAATTCTTGATGTAGGTTCTGATAGAAGTGGAACATATGTTTCAATATAATTCTATTCACAGTACTTCATGAAATATCCGTTTTCCCTGCCCTAGTATTCAAGTGAAGAATTTTCTTTAGCATCAATGAAACTTGCAACTCATTTTCCCCATTGATCCGACCACCAACAATTTCCTTTTTGGTATTAGACACAGTACTTTTACTTTCGAAATGAAAACATCCGTAGAGTTCTTGCTTCTGGATATTTTTGATGGTAGATTCGGCTTGCTAATAAAGGATTTCTGTCAGCTTTGCCAAGTCAGTAGACCATATTTACCAATTCCTCGCGAGTTAAATTCATTATTACTAATGAGACGTGTACAATTATTGAAAGTACACGGATGTGTCAAATTTTACGATTTCTACATTTTTTATATTTTTTTTAAAAACCATCAAAATTTCCTATTTTGCAAAACATTTCGCAAGAATCACAAAATAGACCCCACAAACCCTATATCGTCAAAAATCTCCTACAAAACGCTATGCAACGATGCAATAAAATTTAGGGCGAGTGTTGTATTCAAAAAAGTCGTGTTACTGCCAGAATATTAATTGAGTTATCTTGAATGATTCTGAAGTTATGAATTTTTTTGTGGGTCTATGCAGAACTCTTTTTCGAGCCTACAAATTGATATCAGTCAAAAACTATTGCAGATAAGTCTAAGAAGCCCGGAGACGTTACATCGACAATTTATTGTCGAAACCAAAAATGTAACAGAAATGGAGGTTGCCGTTTAAAAAAACACAACTCAGTTGTGTATCTCATTTCAGGACATTCTGTATATGAATAGAAATCTATTTTTGGACCTATCGTTAAAATATATCAAATCGGTAGCTTGGATTGAAAAAAAAGTTATGGAGCTTGCTCCCCTGAGTCAGAAGCAAATTTTTAGTATTGATATGTGCATACGAACATCAAATATTCGAATGAGCAGGCAATAACGAAGCAATCAATCGGAAAACATGTAATAGATATACTACTTCACGTCCTCTGAAATAACAAGAATTGATCAACCAAAACATCGTTATTCCATCAACAGAATAAAGGCGCAATTGACTTGTATATTGGGATATTCCAAACACGCAACACACGAAGTGGCATACTAATTATCAGAATTACTACAGGAAGGCACTACAACCGCGATCTTATCTAGGGCGTTCGTTGATTGAAACAATTAGAGATAAAATCGATGGGAGAATGGGACTGGGGTACTTGATCATCAAAAAGGTGGGTGGATTCAATCAGGTAATCCAATAGGTGAAGAGGCGGATGAGAATTTTTTGTGTCTATGAAAACGATTTAATTCAACAACTCTGTATCATTATTTCCTTACTAGATTTCCCAGTCCTATCATACCGATATGTAAAGCAGATATTTCCGGTGGTTTTTCGATATTTTCGCAGATATCATAACAAAAAATAAGTATAATAATTTAAAACAAAAGCTGTACAACTGGATACTGTCAGTCGCAATCAATCGCCATTGTTACATTTCTTTCGAATCTTCCTGTAATAAATCAGCTTTATTTTAGTTGGTGGAATGTTGAACTTTTTCATATAATTGTAAAAGTGAACCTATAACTTTCATAATTATAATCAAACGGAGTTCCTTTACGCGGTAGGTGTTAACTGACAGAAAATGTAACGTAACAAAAAAGCCCCCTCCATGCGACTTTCTCTCTAACTCTCTTTCTCTCTCTATCTCTTTCTCTTATATACGAGTATGTGTGAAAACTACACTTGGTCCAGTCAGATTTAGATGTCAACGCATTTAATTCCCATATAGGGAAATAGGAAATGCAAAATTGATGGAATAAGGGATTTTGAACTCACTGCATACAGTGATTTGATATTTGAATTCAAATATAACTTTTTCAGCATGTTAGAAAGCCTCAGTTTTTCAAGTAAACCAATGAATGCAGAGCAGTGGTTAGCATCATAGTCTCCCACGCGATCGGCTCGGGTTCGATCCGATACCAAGGAACCTTTTTTTATTCGGTTCTAGATACAAACATATTTGATCTGATAGTGAAAAATTTATATATATTCCAGGTTTTTGGGTGAGTTCAAAAGCAGTGAATGGATGAATCTGTAAAACGAAGCATATAGAAACGATAATTATTCGGAAGCGATTGCTTCGATTTTGGATCGAAAAGAATTGTTGTAACTTTCTCCCTTGAAAATTATAATATAACATGAATTCTGGTAATTTAATCCAGTTTTAAATGAGATTTTGAGAATATTCTCATCAAATATCATTTGTGCTAGAAGATTTTATGGAAAAAAAAACTCTCAATTATTTTGCCTCTAGGAAATTTAACTCGTGCAATTTGCGGCCTTATTTGCAACATTAAAATAGTATTATCAGGAATAAAATATCTTTTACTGTAGCGGATGAGTTTGGAAAAATATATATATTTTATATATAAAAAAAAAAATATTTTATATATATATAATTCATTCAGAATAAATGAATATACATACATACAAATATAGATGATTGCATACTGGAAGTTAATAAAGTAGTTTAGGGATAAGTGCACAGCACTTGTTTCCCATAATGGTAATGAATTACAATTAAATACAATAAATATAATAATATATGAAATGAAATGGATACCATAATATAAAACAAATACAATAGATTACAATAAAATATGCAACGACATTGGGGGATATCAGGATTGGGATCATTATAGTATTGCTTGGTATTACGTGACGATTCTTATCTCTGACGGAGGTCCATCGTTCGCACACATTTTTTTTAAATTTCTTTATTTAACGTTGGCCTATTTCTGCGACCAGGGCTGAACACCGACGCCGGTGAGCACACTTCCGCCAACCGGAAATTTTGCCGAAACCTCAGAGGTGAGGTTCTTCAACGAGCTCAACATCTATGAACTAGGGATCGCCATCTCAACGTCTCCTCCGAATGACGGCATATCTATCCTCTTATCTCGTGCTCATTGATAAGACACCTGTAGGTGCGAATATTCTACTACGCAACAGTTGTTAGGACATTTTAACTCGCATCTTCTTCGTCAGGTGGTCACCCATCCAAGTACTGAACTCGCCCGATGTTGCTGGGCTCAGATATCAATTTCAAATAATTTTATTTGCTATTAGTACGGAATATTTCTACATTTTGTTGCCGCGTTGGTTACGGGACAGGAAATGGGGTTTTGGATTGAGTGTGGAAAAAAATGTTCAGCTGGTTCCAAACGTCTCGTACGCCCCTGTGAGGGGCCACGCCACGCCACGCTGATATAGGCCTTGTTTTCCGGGAGTTTGAAAAAATGTCTAAAAGGTATTCAAAAAGGTCTTTCCTACTTCCTGCGCTTGGCGCTTATGTTGGTATTGGTTGGATTTTAATGGGGTGGGAAGTTGACTAGTATTAAAAATTTTGATTTCTTTGAATTTTGTTTGTTTCCCAGGAAACCCGGTTTAGAGAATTGTTTGTTGGCCTTTGGCCATTATGTGTTACCCATCACCTTTTAGTACTTAGATTTCTCGGGCTAGTGATCGTTGTACTTACTTGGAAGCACCTAAGTTGTGGGTAATGGAACAATATATGTAAAAAATATATTTTTCTTGTGATTCATTCATTCAACCTGGGCCTATTTCATTGAATAGGTCTGTGTTTTGATAGATCAGTCCGCCATATTTGCGCGGTTGATTGTGCCAGTAATATCCCTCGTAAACGGGCATTCAGAGATAAAATGTTTATAAAATGTATAAGAGATTTGTGTTATGCAGTTTTGAATTGACGGTACCCCCGCCAGCTCTTGCAGATCATCCAACCGAATGTATCTGTTGCTATTTGTGACTATTCGGAACACCTTGTTCTACATCCTGTCTGATTTCGTGAGAGTTATTTGGGGCAAGCGTATAACATTGAAGGCCTTATGATTGTTTTATAAATTCTTAATTTGTTTTCAGTGGACATTTTTGAGTTTCTGGCTATCAGAACATAATTCTTCATTACTACTGGACGGCCAGGCTGACATGTTTATACAATATTAAACGCTTATCCAGCTGCGCTCTTCATTTTGATATTCGTGGAGATTCTATTGTTAGTATGTTTGCGCGGGAAATATAGGACTTCCGTTTTGGTTGGATTTATTGCGATTTTATTTTTCTCCATATACGGAACGATTCTCCTGTCTGAGTGAATTTGCATATATGGCGGTATCGCTCGAACATTGGGAAGTCGTGCATATATAGAGAAAATAGATGTGCTGAGAGACACGAACCCTGTGGAATACCCGCTTCGGCTGTATACTCTGCGGAGCTGGTGTTGTCTATTTTCACCCTAAAAGTCTGTTGACAGATATAGGAGTCGGGAAGTTTCACCATGTATAAAGGCATGCCTGTCCTTTGCATTTTCGTGTCCAATCCTCCTATTCAGACTTTATCGAACGCCTTTTCGACGTCACGCAGGACCATGACGAAAGGAGTCCTTCACCCCACCTGCGAGGTGGTAGAGGGCCCCTTTCTGAAGCCGAATTGCTTATTGGGAATGATTTTCATTCTTTTTCTCGACTTTGGCGAAACGCTTCAGGAGGATTTTATCGATTACCTCAGCTACAGCGCTCAATAGAGAGATCGGTCTGTAGCTTTTTAGGCTCAGATATCGCTAAGACTCTCGTCAACCTGACCAGCCATCGCGGCATCGGTGCCCATATAATCAAGGTTACAAGTGTTGTTATTACTCTATAACTCACCGAAGTCAAATGATTTGAATTTTTCCAGATGGGTCTCTCTAAGCGGTCTTTTCTGAATAATGGAGATTTTTTCACTATTTCTGCTACATCCATAAAATATTATGCCATATCTAATCATAGGTTGAAAATTAGCATGATTGCAATTTTCAATATTTTCTGATCAACTCTCATGGACCTACTCTCATGGAGTATATGACAGCATTAAAATTTTCACTCATATAGTTGATATGACTTTCGAAGGGAAGTGTAACTATCAATATGCAGGTCTAGAAATTTGTAAACATTTGTTATGAGTAGTGAGCTATTTGGCCGCCTTGGTCTCATTCTCATTCAATGCCAGATAATTTTTCTCAATTCACTGATTAACCCCGATGAGTGCTCCATTTGTTTCAGAGGTGAGCTTTGGGAAATCTTGAGCCTTCATAAACAGGTTTGTGTCATCAGTATAGTTGGTCTTTCTGCTGTTATCAGTTGTTATTTCTTCCAGATCATTCAGATATAGTATTGTAACGAACCTGGGCCGGACCTGTCGCCTCAGTCGTTGCCATCGACAACGATGATATCATCCCCGGAGATATTCGAGAACAATCCAGTCACGCCGCCGCAGATAACAACGGTCGATATTGGAAACAACTGGAACATGCTGGTTGCCAACTGCCAGAATTGGAAACATCGAGAATTCTGTAACGGAGATAAATAGGCAGCCCTCAAGAGGGAGTGGCAGTCTCGGCGAGTCGATAACATCGAACGATACAGTGGCGTAGCTAGTTATATAAATTAGTTGTAAATTTAAGTGTGAAATAAATTAGTAAAACCAAGTTAAGTTTATTTACGTTACAATTGGTGTCGGAAGCGAGATTTTGAAAATAAACAAGTGATCGTGGAGTGGATAGTCAGAAAAATTAATTGATAGACCTTTTTTCACGCCCAAAATAGACAGTGACCCGGTTTTCGCGAAGAGGACAATTGTGCGTGGGAATCTAAACTGATACACTGTGTCGCGAGAAACAGACAATAGACTGGTGGCCCGTGGAAAAGAATTCGCGAAGTGAATTTTAAACAAACTTATAAACTTTTCGTGTGAAACAGACTGATACCTCGTCAAAGACAAAATGTGTTCAAGAAAAGTGCGCCTTGCGGATTTGAAGGTAGCGGAATTGAAACAGGAATTGGAGGAAAGGGAACTGGAAACAACGGGTAAAAAGCAGGTACTCCAGGAAAGACTTGCAGAAGGACTTATACAAGAAGGTGAGGACCCCGAAACATTTTTATTCGGAGTTCCCGGAGGTGATTTGAGTCCGATAATAGAAAAACTTGAAGAAAATTCTATAAATCTGGAAGAGAAGCTTCAAGAAAATTCTACAAATCTGGAAGAGAAGCTTCTAGAAAATTCAAGAAGCCTGGAATATAAGCTCCTAGAAAACACAGAAGGCCTAGAAAAAGGACTCTGTGGTGTGGCGAATCGTCTAGAAAAAAGAATAGGAACCGTCGAGGCAGAGATGGACAAGATGAAGGAAATAATCAGCGATTAAATCAAAGACGGAATCGAGGCAGAAATGGACAAAATTAAGGAAACGATCAGTAAGCTGGAAAAGCGAATTGATAGTGCGCCCTCCACAGAGATGGTTAACAAAAATGCAATGCTGGACTTGAGTTTGAACTTGGATAAAGTTCAAGGGGGTATACAAGATGTCAAGGTCATTTCTGAAATAGGGAAGCTTTCCATGAAGCCGCCTCAATTCGACGGAAAAACTCCATGGGAAAATTACCGCCGACAGTTTGAAGCAGCGGCAAAGCAAATGGATGGAATGCAGGGGAAAGAGCTGTAGCACTAACACTTGCATTACGTGGAGAAGCGACAAATATTCTACAAACTCTCACCGCCCAAGAACAGGAGGACTATGATCAGCTGATTGAACACCTAGAATTACGATATGGCCACGCCCTTTTGGAACACGTATACCACTCCCAGCTGAAAAATCGCTGTCAGAAATCGGGCGAATCCTTACAAGAATTTGAAACTGACATTGCACGCTTGGTTCGCCTCGCATGTCCAGCCATACCGGAAAATGTAATGGAGCGATTAGCGGTTCGGGCATTCTTGGATGGACTCCGTGACCAAGAAACCAGACAAGCGTTGATATTAGCTCGTCCAACACATCTCGTAAACGCACTGGCACGCACTTTGGAATTCGAAGCAGCAAAACAATGCTGCAAAAGCCAAAATAAAGTTCAAACGATTGAGGAAGACTCACAGGAGCCTGCTAACTTGGAAGCTGCCATAAGAAAAGTGATGAAGGAAGTGTTGCCTGAGAAAAGACAGATGAGATGCTGGAATTGTGGCAAAATTGGACATGTGCGTAGCAAATGTCCAACATTCATCGACTCCGATGCAGGAAAACTAAAGAAGGTCGACGGCAAGCCCCGGTTAACAACGCATATGTCGCTATCCTTCAACGACAGAACAAAGGTGTCTTCGTAGACGGTCTCATCAATAACGAGCCTTGCACCATGCTGCTAGATACAGGTGCGACTAGGACAATTCTCGGGCCTTCCTTTGCCAGAACACCGGAACGGATTGAACCGACAACTTGGAAGCTACGCACAGCAACAGGGGAGCCAGCTACTGTATATGGCGATCTACCAATTGAAATAATTTTGGGCAGCACTAAAGTGAAACATCAGGCACTTGTAGCGGACATCGAAGACGATGCAATCATCGAAATAGACATCATGAATTCCAGAGGGTTTGAATTAGATTTCAAAGACGGCGTCCTACGTGTCAACGGAGAAGAGCTGGTGCTTCATGGGAGAAGTGAAGAGTTGATCCGTGTGTTGTTGGCTCAAGATGTGAGCGTACCTGAGAGGGCTGAAACCATTCTGGAGGCTCGCCTGGACGGGAGTGCGAGCAGTGGAGACGTGGTGATGTTCGAGCCCAAACTTCATGATGGGAAAATTGGACGAGGGATTGCACTAGGGAAGACCTTGTTGCGTGCTGACAAATTTGTGCCGGTAAGGGTCATGAATGTCAATTATTTTCCAGTGACCTTGAAGAAAGGAACAATATTGGGGCACTGCTCGTCAGTTTCCCCAGTGATCCGGAGTGTACGAGGTACGATTAGCCAACCCAACAACTTGCCCACAGAACTAGAAAAATTAGTTGCCATCTCTTCCAAAGACATAAAACCAGCTCAACAGCCCAAACTAAGAGATTTAGTCAAAAAGTACCAAGACATCTTCGATACCAGACAAGGAAAAGGGGGTCGAACTAATGTGGTCCAGCACAAGATTGATACTGGGGGTGCCCGACCGATCCGGCAATCAGCAAGAAGACTTCCTCTTGCCAAGAAGGAAGAGGCTGACAAAATAGTCAGCGATATGGGAAAAGAAGGAGTTATCGAACCATCTGACAGTCCCTGGTCCTCCAGTCGTACTGGTGGAGAAAAGGATGGATCGACACGCTTTTGTGTAGACTATCGCCAACTTAATAATGTCACGAAGAAGGACAGTTACCCTCTCCGAGAATAGATGACACCCTAGACACGTTGGCTGGTTCCACGATTTTCTCGACCCTTGATCTGAAGAGTGGATACTGGCAAGTAGAACTGGCTCAGGAAGATCGAGAAAAGACTGCTTTTACCATCGGCTCAGGATTGTGGCAGTTCACCGTTATGCCATTCGGGCTCTGTAATGCTCCCGCCACATTCGAAAGATTGATGGAAACAGTGCTGAAAGGACTCTCATGGAACATGTCTAGTGTATCTCGACGACATAATTGTGGTCGGCAGATCGTTCGAGGACCACGTGAAAAACTTGGAGGAAGTATTCCTGCGACTGAGGAACTCCGGATTGAAGCTGAGTCCTAAGAAATGCCATCTGTTCCAGAAAGAAGTACGATACCTCGGCCACGTTGTCTCTGGGGAAGGAGTAGCAGTGGATGACCAGAAGATCAAAGCTGTTAAGGATTGGCCCATCCCAAAAGACATTCACCAACTTCGAAGTTTCCTTGGTTTGTGCACATACTATCGCCGATATGTGCTGGGGTTCGCAAACATCGCTAAACCACTGACCAGGCTCACGGAAGGTCAAACAAAGTTCCAGTGGTCCGAAGAATGCCAAGACTCGTTCAGGAAGCTGAAGGGAGCTTTGATTAACGCACCTGTTCTGAGCTATCCCTTACCCAACGGGAAGTTCATTTTGGATACGGACGCCAGCAACGTGGGACTTGGAGCTGTCCTATCTCAGATCCAGGAGGGACAGGAGAAGGTCATTGGTTATTTCAGCAAGACGCTCAGCAAACCAGAGCGCAATTACTGTGTCACCAGGCGAGAGCTGTTAGCTGTTGTAAAGGGAGTGGAGCACTTCTACAAGTACGTGTATGGAAGAAGATTCCTGTTGGGAACTGACCATGCAGCTCTCAAATGGCTCTTACAGTTCAAAAATCCTTAGGGTCAAGTAGCACGTTGGATCGAGATACTCCAAGAATTCGATTTCGAGATCGAACATCGAGCAGGAACTAGCCATAAGAATGCAGATGCCTTGTCGCGAAGACCATGTCCAGATGATTGCTCACATTGCCGACGAGCAGAAGAGAAAGAAGCAACAAGTTGAGTTTATTTACATTACAGTATGAATAGGAATGGGCCCGTTATACTGTCCTGAAGTACCTCAAATTCGATGTACTACTATTTGCTTTCTGTCTGGTACAGATTATTCGAACCACTTCTCAAGTAGCGTAGAATCAAATACTTTTGAAAGATCAGGTAATTGTAAATCAGTGGTTGAATAAACAGTCTACTTATTTTATTCTTAAGGTTATTCACCAAATACAACCAGTAAATTTGTTACACCTGATTAAATTTGTTACACCTGATTGAAGTATATCCAATTTTTAAGCAGTTTGAAAAAATCATCGAATGTATCACCTGCAGTTAATTATTCTCCTTATTGGTTTGTGAGGTGGGTGTAATTCAAGTGGAATAGGAGATTATATGAACAATATTGTTCGAATCAATAAGAAATGAGAACAGTATTGTCTCCCGCTATAACAATCTTACATTTATTCATTTGAATTAAAATATCCAAATTTTTTCTTTATTTTCAATAAGTATGTTCGCATTTCCAGAAGAACTGGGAACGTTTATCACTAGAATTTTAAGATCATTTACAATGGTGGAACAAGACGCCAGGGATAAGACAGGTGAAAGGGTTTATTAGAAATCCAACGCAAAAATTCACTGAGTATCTACTGAGCCAGAATAGAAGGACAACTAGATCTCCTAAAACGGCACTGACTTGAAAAACACATAAATAACATCGACCTTGCAGAAGAAACCATATGAAGGTTCTGCCAGGAAGATGAGTAATCCTCAATACACGTAGTGTACCAGTATGAAGGCCTATCTAGTAGACGCGCATTGCCCTTTTGTTGAATTTTAGCATGCACACATTGAGGTTTCTACTAGACTAGCTTGGTCCATACAGAATCTTTTTAGAATCTTCCTAGTAAAATCCTCTCAATTTGGCCAAATATTTCTGTCGGATCTGTTTATTTCTTTCAAACAAAATTAGTTCGATACGTTCATTTTTAATTGGAATTCGAATAGAGATTCGACTGAATAAATGCCTTCCATTCTGAAGTTGTTCAACAACTCAACCTTTGTTTTCTTCTGCTCCATTATCATCTGTTGAAAGTATCATGTCATCAGCATATACTGCACGGATATATTTCGACTCATTTGTAATTTCTAAAGAATTCAAGAATTAGTTAGTAATTATTTCTGTTCCAAGGGTTAGTTTAATTTCTGATTTCAAACACGATTAGCTTGCTTCAGAATTTTTTTGTTTTTCAATCAACATGCTTGCTTTGTTTTGTAAAATTATTCTAGAGGGACCACAAGGATTTTTTCTTGCAAAAATGCGGTGACAGCATCAAGTTGATCCAATTTGAGTTTGGCAAAAAATTGTGGCAGAAACAAGCAATTGTCTGGTCGAGCTGTAGCATAGGAGTGGACATATGTTTCTTGGTAGTCTATACAACATTTTCTTTGTGCACAATGTGCACATCATTTGGTCGTTCTTTATATTGAGGCATACTTCAGGCTGTCCCTTAGTTTTGCAGTTTTACGGCTTCTTTTCGGGAGGTAAATTCAAGTTCCAAGTAGCGTTCTGATTGAGAGCATCATATAATTTGTCTTTGCTTAAAGATACTTATCACTATTTGGCTAACAGATGGCTGTGGCTGTTACAGATCTACCATATCATGTAATTCGTTGGAAAGTTCAACAACAGTTCAACTGAGGTTTACTTGAAGATACCTTTGATATAGAAACCAAGCCAAAACTTTCATTTTTCCACCAACAACGGTGACAAAGTGACAAACATGACAATATACTCAAAATACTCTCATTACTTATGTTTCTCATAAAAACATCCTAGCGAGTCCGAGAGTATTTATTAATACACTCAGTTCAAATTTATTCTAGACAGGACGCTTAGCTGTTAGTTTTCCAGGCATGCCTGCTCCACTCTACTTTTTTTCTAAGGCTCCCAACCCTTTTGTATTTTGTGTACAGTTCGTTACTAACTCCATACGCCTCCTTAGGAGCAGCACAATTGAGTTGTACGCAACAGTTAGTTGTGTAGAATTCTCCCCAGTCGAGTTCCGAAGTTCATGAATTATTGTTTTAATTAAAAATATCTGCCTTCTAGTCCCGAAGACGGCCACTTTTCTACCACGCCATGTTCCAGCTTATTTTTCGAGTGAATTTCAGGAGAATTTCCAGTTACACTCTTTCATTGTGATTTCAAAGATGCAGGTTTATGGCCCACATTTTCAACAATATTTGTGTAACAATATTTGTGTAACAATATCCTACAAAATAAAAATAAAGTTTTTAATCTATATGATACCGCCTTTCAACCTTTCAGATTGATTTTTTTAATGCTCCGAAATGAGTGAAGTATGCAGCCCTACCTATTACCATCAACATAAGTGCCGAGGATAGTTCGTCAGAATATCTGTAGTTAAAAAAATACTATGATGTTTAACATATTCGTAAAACACGATATTGTCGTTTTTATATTTTATTGCAATAAAATAATTCAATACTGTTAAATGTGACTTTTTACAGGGTTATTCACTATTAATTACCCACCCCTTATCATCGTTATTATTGCCATAGAAAAAAAAGTTAAATGTAAAAGTTCTGTGGTTTATGACTGAATTTCGATAACATCATATCAAAATACAGTAGCGTGCAGATTTCAGAAGTAATTTTTTTCAATGGGGATATATTATTGAATTTTTTTATTTTTTTTCCTGATTTCAAAAATATATTATATGGTGGGGTGATCTTTTACCGTTTTGAGTTATTGAACGTCGAATAACTTCTGTTTTTAACCCCAAAATTAATTTTAGCTATGAAAATGACAACTATATTATATTTGTTTGGTGACCTTTTTTTAATGGAATAATCATAATGGTTTACAGTGAGAAAGAAAAAGTTCAAACATTTATACAAAAATAGAAAACAAAGATTTATTTAGGAAATTTAAATAACACGATAACACATAAAAAATGGTCAATGTTTCCACCATTATTGTCAATGCATAATTGATAAAGTCTTCTTATATTCATAAGGGCATTGGAAATTGCTTCATTATTGACATTCAGATTCTCTATTTCAAGTCGAATTGTGCCTTTAATGAGTTGAATATTATTATTATTATTAAAAATGTCTTTTATAAAACCCCAGAAAATGAATCCATAGGGGTCAAGTCCGGACTGTTATGTGGCCATTTATTAATTCCATTATTTCCTATCCATATTGGGAATACATTATTCAAATGTTCTAGAACCCCTAAGACACTATGCGGGGTTGCCACATCTTGCATCCAAATCATACTGGCAAGCTCAGCTTTCGAAAAATACTGCAAAAGAATATTTTCTACTTCTGGAATGAAAATTTCTTGATAGGTAACTCCTTTTAATATATAATCATAAAATATAAAGACGACAATTTCATTTTCGAAATTCCTCATCAATCTCTAACAATTTTTTTTTCCTGTTTTCTTCAATTGTTTTAGCGATATTTTTCTGTTGCCCTTTTTCCCCACGACCTGTGATTTTTCCTACTAAAAACCCCCGACGTAGATAAGGATGACTCATCAGTCCATAATATTTTAGTTAAATAATCGGAATCTTTATTCAAATTTTGAATCATCTAGATCTCCTAAAACGGTACTGTTGGCAAAATTCCAGCCTTTTCCTCTTATGAGTCTCTGTTACGGGTAAAATTTTATATGGTTTGTAGTTGTCCTTTTTCAAAGTACGTTGGATTTTGGAAAAACGTTTACCTAATTGATCGGCTAAAAAATAATATAACGTTTCAAAAAGTCTATTTGCGAATTGATATGGATAGGCTCACTTTCGAAATGAATAGTTTTCTTGAAGTACACGCTTTTTTCTATAGAAACTGAAGGTATTATTCACCTTTTGGTGAATATTGCACTTTTTGCTGCAGGTTTATTTTCAATGTTTTGTTTATAACAAGTATATATTTCAACTTTTTCTTCCTCACTGTGAACCATTTTGATCATTCCATTGAAGAAATGTCACTAAAGAAACATAATATAGTTGTCATTTCCATAGCCTACTTCAAAAATGTTAACTTTCATAGGATACGTATTAACAGTAACAACTAGTCTCACTAAGAGCAACAACACAGCTGCAACACACCATCCAGGAAGCCATAGAACACAGCTCCAAGACCACCCAAGCAACCATGTTCAACTACCAGCTAACACCAATCCCAGAGGTTAGGGAGTTATTTAAGAACAGGCGCCGCCTGAAGAAGAGATACCAGAGAACACTGGCTCCCAAAGACAAGAGAAAAATGGACCAGGCAGGCAGGCAACTGCGGCAGGAACTCAGAGCTCATCAAACACAACAATAGACAAACAGGATGACAGAAATGAGCACAGAAGATAACTCTGTATAGAGGATGCAGAGAGTACTTCAACAAGGCAGAAGAAAACCGTGCTCACCACTCCACGGAGAGATGGGTCTGATCTACACTGACAACGAAAAGGCCGAATCATTTGCGGACGCCTTCGAACGCCAGTGTAGAGATAATCGGGTCCACCAAAGAGACGAAGTGGAAGACATGGAAATCCGAGCCAGCCAGACTGTCAGTAGAATAATACGGATCAACGATGCCAAGCACGTCCTAGAACCAACTTCAACAGACAAAATCAAGGACATCATCCGAAACCTTGCTACACGCAAGGCACCCGGACCAGACCAACTCCCGAATAGAGCCTTGAAGGCTCTACCGAGAGAAGGAATCGCTGCCTTGACCAACATCATCAACGCAGTGCTCAGGCTCAGACACTTTTCACGACCCTGGAAAGAAGCCACGGTCATCATGATCCCTAAACCCAAGAAGAACCCTGTGATCCCACAAAACCACCGACCCATCAGCTTCACACCCCCGATGAGCGAAGTGGCAGAGCGAGTCATCCAGAGAAGATTGGAACCACTAACGGAAGAACTCAACGTCCTACCAGACGAGCAGTTCGGCTTCCGACAAGGACACTCTACGGAAATGCAGGTCCTGAGGATAGTGGACTTTGCCTGTAGCAGGCTTCAACCTGAGCAGGGGACACCATACAGGAGCCTTATTCCTAGGTGTTTCCAAGGCCTTCGACAGGGTCTTGCACGATGGTTTGATCAACAAAATGGCAGACCTCGGACACCCCACTCCCATAGGGAAGCTGATAGACTCCTTTCTGCGGAGCCGGCAGTGCCAATGTAAAGTTGGCAGCGACTTCTCAGCAGTGAGGACCCTAGAAGCAGGAGTACCGCAAGGTGCAGTCTTATCTCCACACCTGTTCTCCTTCTACACAGCAGACATCCCAAAGCCTGAGAACAACTTCAACAAACTAGCGCTGTACGCGGACGACACAGCACCAGTGGCCAGATCAGTGAACGCAACGCAAGTAACACGGTACCTGCAAGAACAAGCAGACAAGCTAGAGGACTGGTTCAACCTATGGAAAATCGAGATCAAGCAGAAAGAGCCAAGCATACTATTACCAGAAGACGAACAACACCATCAGGACATGTCATCATGAACGACCAACGAATCCCATGCAAACGAAGCCAAATACCTAGGAGTCACCCTGGACAAGAGATTGACATTCAGGCAACACGTGGATCAGAGGCTCGGACTAGCGAAAGCAGCCCGAAGGAACCTCAACCTCCTCATAGGACGCAGAAGCAGCATGGACCTCCAGTTGAAGCTGCTCCTCATCAGGACCATCCTCCTCCCCACCATCCTGTATGCATCTGCCGCATGGGGTCAATGCGCAGAAACATACAGGACCAGATCCGCATTCTTGAACAGTGAACGCTCCTAGATACGTCCCGAATAGATACATCTACAGGGACCTGAATGTCAATCTAAACTTCATAGACGACCATCTACGGAATCACTCCAACGCAACGTTCCAGAGGATGGACACCCATCCCAAGTAGCATTTTAAGTGGACGGAACGTAGCGGCCACGATTCTGGAAAACTTTGAAGTGTTTGACCACAACCACAGCCACGTAATATACACGGTTCTATCACGCGGCGGCTACCAAAATGGGGAACACTTTTTTGGTGGCTGCTACGTTCCGATCTACGTTCCTGGATCTCAGATAGCCACATTCCAACCACGTTGTGGTCACCTGGCAAAAACGTGGATATGTAGTGGCCGACCCTAGACACGTTAAACAACTGACTGCGTTTGTGTAAATAATATGTAGCTCGATCTCTGTTCAGCAACACATTTTTGTGATAAATGTTTCTCATTCTTTCATTTTGCCTGATTCATTTCAAACACTCGATCAACTATAAAAATATATAACATACAAACGCGTTGGTGAGTATATTGAATTTGGATACTTCTGATCGGGATAAAATTAAAACGATTGAAAGTTTTATGTGAAATATAGATGTTGTAGCTCGATTGTGAGAACGCGCCATCTGAATACACTTTATTTAAAAAAAACATTATAATTTTGAAAATAACTCGACTCTGGAATTATGTACTTAAATCCCTCAAACATTGTTTTATCAATTTTGGTTAGTTGAAACAAATACTTACGTAACAAATTACCACGTTTGATGCAGTGCTGATGACAAATAAATCTTTATTGAATATTTCGATCATTTCTCTTATAATGGCGACCCAACATATTACTGTAAATATGACGGCCTTTGAAGAATATAACTTTAAAGTGGCAGAAAGTATAAAAATACCACCCTAAAGCTCCTCCTATCATGAAGTGCTTGGTGGAACTAAATTATTATTTGTTCCACCACTGGAAAGTTGCACCCACGTCGCAGGCCCATGACTCACCACTTTAAAGTCATAACCTTAAAATTACAATAGGTTTTATATCTTCGAAAGGGGCGAACACGTCGGGCTATTATTACCTGCCACTTCAAAGTTTTAACCTCGAAATTGGGGGTACATGTTCATTAATTGTTAAAACGAACATGTAGCAATTATACTGGATTTATGCAGCTCCAATCAACGATTATCAAGTATCAAGTAACAATTATCAATTAACAAGTAATTAAAATGATGGCATTTATGCAAACAGAATTAACAATTAAAGTATAAATATTAAGCAGGAGTACAAGTCAGAGATCCAATCTATTTAAATTAACCTTTTTATACAAAATCAAGGAAAATTGTCCATTGAAAACGCATAACCCATCTCATTTTGAATGAATATCATTCACGTTTCACGTAATAGGTGAAACAAACTTTTTGTAAGCCACAATAAAATAATTTGAGAAAAGTTAGGTTAGTTTTTGTCATCGCGCTGACCAATCCATGGTCACTTCAAAATTAGGGAAAATTATCTATTGAAAACGCATAACCCATTTCACATTGAATGAATATCATTCACATTTCACGTAACAGATGAAACGAACTTTTTGTAAGCCACAATAAAACAATTTGAGGAAACTTAGGTTAGTTTTCGTCATCGCACGGACCATTCCACGGTCACTTCAGAATCAAGGAAAATTGTCTATTAAAAAATTGAATAAAATCATTCATGTATCACGTAACAGGTTAAACAAACTTTTTGTAAGCAACAATAAAATGACTTGAGAAAACTTAGGTTAGCTTTTGTCATCACGCGGAATGGTGAATCTTGTAGGTTATTGTAATTTGTAGAACGTGGCAACCATCACCACATATCACAATCAAGTGCCTGCAACATTGAAGGTTTCAATGAAGTTACTGAAACGTCACCTAAGCTATCTTACTCTCTTGAAACTGACTGTGACTTCGAAGTGATATTTAAGTGGTATAGAATGCTTACCGCAACGGTTATTTTCCACTTTTAAGTTTGAAAACCTTTGAAGTGATTTGCTCAGTGGCCATAATGTTCCAGACACCTCAAATGACACTAATAAGTTATAGAACTGTGGAGTGGCTACCGCAGATGGGAATTACGTGACTACAACCATACACATATAAAATTTCAGTTATTCTTACTGTATAGTGGTAGATTTAGTGGTGATTACGTGATAACCACCGAGTCGAAGTTACAGTATCAGTTTCCCTCACTATAATGCTGCTTGGGATAGGAACCTGGTGATCCAAGACATCCACGCAAACCTAAACCTGGACGATCCCAGGTTTAGAGAAAGGGACAAGTACACGCGACCAGTCTACCAGAACGACCGTCCACCACCGAGAGTAGCACTACGGCGCGTCAGGTGAGTAACCAAAACTCAACACAAAACACGTAGGATCCACACACGCAAAAATCATCACACCTTACACTTACGCACCCGTACACAGCACAAGTCAGGAAAACACACAAAAATCACTATAAGAAGCACTCAAAGGCTGACTCCATACCACAGGAGGTACGATTTCAATCTTGCAAACGTGCCAATTTGTGAGTTGAGGACCGCTCCATGAAGGAGCGGTGGAGGAAGGCAAGTGGAAAGTAAATCTCGTTCACACATAATGTGAAGGGGATTTACTATCCATGGGCACTCAACCTTTAGGGGGGCATGGTGTGTACTAAGTTATTCGACGTTTAATAACTCAAAAACGGTATAAGATATGGGTAACATATGGTATATTTTTGAAATCAGGAAGAAAAATCATTTCAAAAATTAAATAATCCTGTATATTATTTGTACCCCATTTAAAAAAATATAATTTTTATCCCCTGAAATCAGCACGCTATTTTTTATAGCATTTTATCTGAATTCAGTCATAATCACACACCTTTTATATTTAACTTTTTTTTCTGTATGCGATAATAAGGGGTGGGTAATTTATAGTCAATAACCCGGTACATATGAATAATGGTTCATGCATTGTTATTTATCTGAATATTTTCATCATAGTAATAAATTCTAATTTCACTGAACTGTGAAAATGATTGTGTAAATATTTTTTATAGTGTGGAACTTACACCCTGAGAAAATCTCACTTGAAAATCCAATTTGCAATTCAACCTTGAGAAAATGAACAAAATAAACCACTGTTTTTTTTCTTTCCTATTCCTGAGGTAACACCATCATGACTACTTAACAACTAAATATATTCTATTAATTCCCGATCATCTCACTTTTATGGCTCCAGGCGGAAACATGAAGTAGCGCTCGTCTTTAAGTTTAACACCAAATTGAATATAGCAACATACTTTGAATAATGATTACCAAACATTAAGCGCACTTTAATATGGCGAAACGGCAAGATGTGTATCATTACTTCGACACGAATACCTCAGCTTGAAAACGATTTTTATCTCCTTGAGTGTGTAAAAAATCACAATCGTGCGTCTGGGTGGCCGATAGTGAGACTTCGTGGTAGACCATGATTTCTCACAGAAGTTGTGAATTATGTGTTTCAATATAATTCTGCTTTACCAGAAGAATTTCACCAATCTGAATCAAATTGACTGTAATTCTCCCACATCAGCAATAGTAATTATTAGTGTCGATGTCATTGAAATTCATTATTTCTGAGTACCCAACGAGCATTTAGATACATTGTAAGAAGCATATTTCATCTGTGTTACTAAGAACGGCTGAAGGAAGTTTAAAGTATTTATGGTACGCCCCTGACTATTTGGGTTTGAATTTAATTGCGGTCTGGCAACAAAATAAGTCCTAGTTCAAAATAGTTGTAAATACCGACCGCTACTGGAAAGATCATGAAACCAAGCAAAAGATAAGGCTGATTTTTTTTGCACAGTACAAAAATGTTGGAATGTTTTTTGTCATATTTTTATTAGCAGGGCAAAAGAAGTTAAAATCGGTCGAGACAAAAACATAGTATGCTTTTCAACCAAGAGACAAAAAGCCCATTAGGCTTTTTGTCCAGTTCCTATGGCAATCGGACAAAAAAAGCGCCTTTCTTGTTGAGGTTCTTTCGAGTTTCTTATAAATTTGAAAGATATAAAAGAGAGTTTTGATTGGGATTGAGAATTACTAGTCTCAGAGCAAGAGTGGTTCAGTGGTCTTGAGGTAAACGTAAGTTGAGCTTTCAGTACCATTGTTGATATGAGCTCGATTTTCTGGTGTAGTGAGGCACCCGTAGAATCGTATTTTAATTTTTGTACATATTCACCGTCTTTTATTTCATACGACTTTGAGTTTATAGTTCTAGTGAGGCACCCGTTTAATTTTCTTATGGCTAGGCGTAAATATTTTTCGCTGTGGATAAATCTCGTTTAAACTTCAGCACAGAATTTACCAAAACAGGTGTTCATAATTATTGTACCGCATTTATAGGAATATGGCTTTGCGTGAAAATTCATTATCTTTGTGCTCAGACAGGTATTTAGGGTTTGGAATCATTCAAAATAACTTGGTAGATAATTAATCGTAATATTCATACTGACACATTTTCCTCCATCTCTGGTTTCTCGTTGTTGACTGGAGATAAATGAATCACAAAACACACATGTATATATATATATATATATATATATATATATATATATATATATATATATATAATATATATATATATATATATAATATATATATATAGAAGAGAATCTCTAATGAGCCGCTCTGGAAAAATCGATTTTAGTTCACGGAACTGTTCATGAAGGCAAATACTTGAAAATTTGTTGGATTTTTTGGACTAAAAATGGTGGTTTGACGTTTTCACTTGTCAAACTTCAACAAACTTGTGTTATGTAGTGAGTGAATCACAAAACGACAATGTTTGAAAGTGGTTATATTTCAAGAATATTGAAATCCTTGATTTTACTGAACATTTAATCGACATGATTTAAAATGAAAATTTGAAAGACAATATGTGATTAATACATATTCTATTAGTATTATATTATAGGTTGAAGGTATGTCATAATCTTTTTAATGGGATATCCCATAATTTTGTAGTTATACTCGGTTTAACGGCTGGATTATCTTTTGATTAAATGCATTTTTAATCACATTCCACTTATAATTTTAGTAATTCTACATTAATTAGTACGTTTCAATCTCGTTTCAGTGGAAGATTATATATATATATATATATATATATATATAAACAAAATGAACACTACCTTTATAATACATCCATCTGAGATTGTGGCAAGTGCTAATTATTCTAACATGGAGTATGGAATCAGACATTTTAATCCAAAAAAATTTTGTGTGCCAAACTGTGTGGATTTGTACAGTAAACGCCATCGATTTCCTAGACCAGATAAGGAGCCAGAATTATTCAATATATGGATTGATAAAGAAAGAACCCATTGTTCAGAAGTAAAACCCATGAACAAATTCTTCTTCTTCTTGTGTTCGATATTAATTCCAAATACGAGTTCAAATCAGTTAGGCCATAGGAGTATTTCCAAAATTGCATATCCTACTGTGATACTATTGGGTAAGATTTTTTCATTAACTTTATTTGGTATTCAAATTACAATACGGCGTGCCCAAATAGTATGCAACAAATGGCAAACTTTTATTATCGATAAACTCATAATAGGCAATCAAAGAGTCATGTTGAGTTTGTGGTTTGTGAAAGATCCTTTTTTTTTTCATTAGTACAGAAAAAATTCATAGGTAAAATTTGATGAACTATTCAGATTTCCATGTTCAGAGAGATACTCATGCAACATTGATAAGAAAGCCAAAAAAAAACAAGTACAATTTATCTTATTCATTACTTACTGACCAATATTTTAATTACTAGAAGATATCTCATAAAAATAATTCAAATGATGAGACAATGACGAACCAGTAGGGTGTAGGTGGGAGAAAAATTATAAAACATCAATTTCATGGGTATTTTTAATTTTTTCCTGTATTTTGAAAAATAGGTGTACATTATACCTGATGAATTTTTTTTGTACATGCCAGAAACTTAATATTACTCGCCCATTATAAGTTTCTTGCTGAGCACCAAATTTTATAAATAAATAAATTTTTCCGTTTGTTGTATACTTTTTGGGATACGCTGAATGATAAAAATGGATTGTGGACAAAATAGCTCTGTAATAATCATTCTATTCCTACATGGTTTCCGAATTTCCACTGATATTCATTTTTATTTTGACTAGGTCTTTTTTTATGATAGCTTCTTGAATAAAATATTGAAAGCAGAGTAAATCATCATTGGGGTAATTAATGAATGTACAGTGGGAAAATATGAATTTCTAGGTTTATCTGATGATGATGAAGAAAATCCTGTTCCTGCCAAGCGAGCTAAAAGTGATCAAACTGTTGATGAAGTTACCAAGGAGCCAGAACAGGGGTTGGGAACTTTAATTGCTTGAACACCAATTCAAGTATGTTCTGACAATGGCATTCAATCTGGATCCGCTAGAAAAAAAATTGGGGTCATAAGAAGTCACACGTATCAGCAGATATTTCACATTTTAACATCTTTCAAAGCTCTTATGGTCAATAATTTTATGTCCCGTCATTCTGCAATTGCCAATTGTGAGGGAGATTTTTCAAAAAGAGCATTGAATAATTTGGCAACTTGGGTGAAAAAAAAACTTTTTAACAAAAAGTTAAACCGACGAAATACGGAACTGAAAAGTGAAAAATAAAATAAACCTCATTAGTCTCAATAACTAAGCTCCTAAACTAATGTAAGTAACTAATTTTGAGTAGGCGCCAAACAAACAAGCAAATGAATTAGGTAAGGCGTAAAATGATGGCATCGAGTTGGGCGGTGACATTCTGATAATTTTTTTGAAGTAATTTAATGATCTTTGTTGATTGTTTGTTTGGCGCCGACTCAAAATGAGTTACTTACATTAGTTTAGGAGCTAAGTTATTGAGACTAAGGTTTATTTTATTTTCTACTTTGCAGTTCCGTATTTCGTCGGTTTAGTTTTTTGTTGAAAAGTTTTTATTTTTAATTTGTTTGTGGCTGAAATCTACTAATTACTAACTGCTTGTTTTTTGATAACTTCCAAAATACTTACTTACCCACCTTACTTCAACTATTACCAGTTAAGTAATATGATTATCTACTTTTACTATTTGAAGTAATATAAATTATTTTTTTTGTTCTGGTTAGTTTATTTCATTACTTTGTATATCATTCCATCCTCTCATAGAATATAATGATTGTGATAATGACACTAGCGATCTGTTATTGTCAACTTGTGTGCCAATGTTCACAAGTGAAAAATCAATTATCCCCTATTTTTCTACCAGTAAGGGTGGATAATTTCATTCGAAATCCAAATATTATCAACTCTGATGTATACCCTATCTGATAAAAGAAGAATCATCCAAATCGAAGATCCCAGTACAAAGTTATAGCTGATAAAATCGGTTAACGGACCAGAATTCAGAGGGTGAGTGATCAATATCCTTCATTTTTCAACCCTTAGGGGTGGATTCCATCTTTTAAATTTGAATGGGACCAACTTCGAAGTACACCCTATCCACTGAAAAAATAATTATCGGAACCAGACGTCTCAGTAAAAAGTTATGCGTGATCATACATAAAAAATAAAAATAAAAAATATACGCGTCGACTAGAGAACCTCCTCGTTTTTGGTTTCGTCGGTTAATTACCTCACGACTACAATATACATCCACTCCCGACTGTCAAATTCTGGAACTAGTGGGAGAAAAAACACGTTATGAATGAACGAATTCGAAGTTCGGTATGAAAACGAACATAGTTTTTAAAAATGTGTCACATTTATTATGTAAGAGTGATTTGAACTGATTTAATCCCTATGCCAAATTATATTAGTCCTTATGTTAGTTTTCATTTTGACAATCTACAAAACGTCATTTATTTTATATCGCCATCTCATTATGCTAATCTCCTGCCTCTGTTCTTGTGTTATCGTCCCTTGAATTAAAAGTTATATATCTACTTTGTTTATTATTGACTATATACTAGACTCACCAAGACTGCCTTGTCATACATTATTTATTCAAATTACTTTTTTTCCTATCATTTCAATTAAGATTGAAAAATTATTTTTAATTAGAATTTAATTTTGCTTATCTAATGTGGACATTTTTCGATAAATAATAAATAGAAGATTTTCTGTTAGTAATTCAGCCGATTTCTGGACCTAATGTATTCGTGTTTTATCAATTAATTCATTGGTAATGAACATGAATGCGTTTTGATTACGTGAGCGCCAGAAAGCTCCTCTACAATCATTGAATAGGAATTGCAACTTTTCAAATATTGCCGCGCTCTTAAGTACCTGATGTTATCAAAAGATGTCGCCACCGAAGCCTAAAAAGTCATCAAACGACCATTTTCATTCAAAACGATCCATCAAGTTTGCGATCTGTTGTCAATAATACGTTTCAATCCGTGAACAGTTCCATGAACTGAAACCCATTTCCAGTGCGGTTTATTACAGTTTCTCTTCTATGTATATGTGTTCTGTGATGAATTAATCGCGTGGTTCTCCACATCTCTGTTTGAAGGCCCTGGTTGAAGTAGGGACTAATAACCCATTTCGAATTGTTAGAGTGTGTCAGTTGTCATACAGATGCTTAAGTTCTGGAATAAGATCGAACGAGAGCGACTGTCGCGATACTAGATCAGTGTGAATTGTCCTCAAAATACTTGCAGAAAAAATGTACGTCTGAAAGTAAAACAGGCCTGATATACCGATGTTAGGATTTTCCTTCAGTATCCGGTTCATAAAGGTGATGTTATAAAGCTATTTATTTGATAAGTTGATGAAGTTCTGATAAACTTTTTATATAACTTTGATGCATCGTATTCCGAATCCTATCCATATATTTATAGCTTCTGAAAACTGAGATCGTGCTCAGTTGAAGGAAAGTACGGGATTGTTGAAACGCCACAGGATTGACCTAGACAAAGGAGCGGTGCGACGTATCAAAGTTAGGGTAGTTCACACACGTGAAACTCAGGACCACTGACAGAGAGAATGTATTTGGAAGTTGTAGGGTTGTCATTTGCAAGGGGTGGATTAAATTCCTATAGAGGAAAGAAATACTTTCTGAACTTCCCTCGAACTAAAGTACATCACCATTTTTGATAATCCGCAAGATACCGAGATACCGGGTAATACAGATTTATAGTCCATCCAATATCAATTGCAGAAGCTGTTTCTATAGGGACCAAATAAAAACTCACTTCGCTAACACGAGCGTATATGCGAAGAAACGGAACGAAAAATAATATGTACTACTCGTAAACATTCTCCGTCGGCAAACGGTAGATCAAAAGAACCGATAGTCAACGTGGACTTGAGTGACTGCTGACTGTTCTACAACCGATTCGTCTGGGCCAATCAAGTCGGACATCAATGCTTGCAGGTGTGGCTATACGATGGGATGTCATAAATCACGCGTTATAATAGCTCTGAAAGATTAAAAACCAGTGGTGTCTGTGGTCTTGGTGTGTGCCGATCGAAATACGTTTTAGGATATTCTAGTTTTGTAGGATATTCTTGTTTTTTTTTAATGTATTTGTATAAATAAAATATTGTCTTTAATTTTTTCTCATTTTTCATTATTTATGAAGTATTTTTAAAATCTCAAAATATCTTAATAAAATTAGTTATCTCCGCCACTGCTGCTCACAGGATTTCGCCGCAAGACTTTTTTATGCTTCTGCAATTGATATTGGGAAAACTATACCCGCAGTGTACATATTTCAGTTGTGTGCGTTATCAAAGTTGCCAGACCACAGACCACTCTCCTTCCACTGTAACTATTTTCAATCATTGTGAGCCATTGCAAAAACGAAATTTGAATTAAACTGTTGAATGTGTAGAGTACCTTTTCCGTTTCAAGCATAAAAGGTGTAAAGTCAGAAAATTTACGACACAAGGTTTTAATGTAGTGTTAATTTTATGTTTACTGAATAAACAAAAATGTTCCGATAAAGTGTTGCCGAAATGACTTTGCCGGCCTAGTCCGGTAAAGTGGTATTTTGTGTACAAAACACACGTTTACGCAGTATTTTAATGCTCACCGATGGACGTCCAAATGAAGTTATAACAAGAATGGGGCAAACCATCTGCCGACTCGTTCATTTATCATTCGCGCATTTTCCACATTGGGTTTCTCTTTGATTCGAAGCTTTTACCCGCCGAATTACAACACAAACGCCGTTTAGACGTTTGCGACCAAAAAATTTATAATATCGAACTCAGCAAGCTTGTTGCAAGCAAATGTGATCAGGTGCAGAGCGTGCTAGTTTCAAGCATACGTTTTTATGAGCATGTGTGTCAGTACCCTTACGCGCGTACAGTATACGTAAACATTGTCCCTCAAGGCGGATCTAAACAAATCGAAATCTTCGTTCAAGTTTTGTGGTTATTTACATACCCCGTTAGCTCTATTGAATAGGCATGTTCAGTGAAGGAGAAAATACGATCAGTGCATCCCACCTAACGAAGAAACACGTTAAAGAGAAGTGGAGTTTCGCCTGCCATAACGCAATAATAAGAGGCGATAAATGGATCTACCTGATACAACACTGCTATCGTAGGAAAAAAGAACACAAGGTTCATCTCGGATAATATGGGAAGGCGACCTCAAAGAAGAAGAGGAATAATTCAATATTATTGAAACGTTGACAGTTTTTTTCTATAAAACGATACGTGCCTGCGTAAAGTATGAAAACGTGTGAGTATTTTTTGAATGGCCCGTCTTACATAAATTCAATTTCGAATATGTATATGATGTGAATCTACTTATAATAATAACGTTTATTCATCCCAAGAAACATACGTGTCCATGGAGGGACAAAGATAAAATGAAACGTATTATCAAATAACAGTCAAACGATTTATAGCAGTTAAATCAGTATCTAGCGTTGAATACAGGAAGTATTTCACAGTTTGAGACGGTGTGACCCTGGGTCGTGTTAGATTACATAACTTCCTAGATATTGGTGGGTATTCTTTTCATAAACAAAAAAGAAACTAGCGTTATAAAGTCAACTATGGAAAACCTCAGAGCATCGTCTGAGGATGGAATATCATTCAGAAGAAGAGCATCTCAAGCAGGTAGTTAGAATCATCATTTGCACTTCCAAGAAAAGGGTTTCCGATGACAAGAATGTAGCAGAAAGTAAGTAGAATTCATTCGATGATTTATTTTCTCTCCTGCAACTGAAGTTATGGAATTGTACGACAATTGATAACAAGTCTGAGAATGTCTGGAGAGAACAAGGTGAGTATGAATCACTTCATAGGTATGAGGTCCACACACTTCATAGGTAACGTTGTATGTACTTCCTACGATTCAACTTCAGCACTACGCTGTCATCTACCATTCACATTCTCCTAACAATTTGTCATCTAGATTTGAAATACATACTCCATTGATTAATCTGAGCCTACAAATATCAATCTTAGGAATAGAAAGGACTGATCTGGGAACATTATGGAGATGGGAGTACTCAACTCAACTTCCAATAATATTTCTCTGCTGAAATGACTTCCTAAATCGTAGAATACACTTCAATAATCAATCTGATCAAAATAATAGTAACCTTTCAGGTAGAAAAAACGAATCTTCGAATATTGGCAAGTTCCAGTAGGACAGTTTGGGATACTTGGAAACCGACTTCTCCTATAGAAGCAAGTCCAGAATCAATCGAAGGAGACTTCAGCTAGAGTCCTAGTCCTAACAACATCTCCTGCTATGAAATTATATTTAGGTACTGGCTGCATTGAGGGGAAGTCCCTTTTTCAAGATGAAATCAACGACACCAACCCACATACCTCTAGAGAGTCCGGGTCCGTAACTATTAAAATTGAGTCTTGAGCCCACTTGCTGGTCATATCAGTTCGATAAAAGTTCGACGTATAAAGAAAGCTTCTTGACATGCATTTTGGGTAACCTTCCACAGTCAGTTGAAAAAGCAAAAAAGACTACAAGAAAAAATCCAAATTATTGAAACAATTAAAGGAGATTTAGAAGATTTTGAGAACGGGGGCAGATATAGTCCCGGAAACGTCAATCAAAAGCTATATAGAGAAGTATCTTTTGAATTTTTAAAAAATTTTTTTGAATGACAAATTCAGAAGACGACAAGTAATTGACTAATTGAATCATTTTTCTATAGGAAATATAATTTGGTGAACGCAATAACTTATCGGAGTGAACTAATTAGTTTGCCCTTTCTACACTTGTATAGATTTTCCTGATTATATTTTCATTTTCAGACTGTGGAAGGTTACCCAAAAAACATGTCTAGAAACGTTGTTCCTCCACAAAAAACCACATTCATTCAATATAAAGAAAGCATTAGTTATTTCATGTCACCCTCAAATCAGTACAATTAGAATTGATGGAGTCAGCTTTCCCTAGTTAAATTGGTCTGGATCTGACCGTAGATCGAGTAAAGAATTGGTTCAATAAACCTTTCAACACAACGGTGAAATAGTGGAACTGAGTATGTTTATCTGGTCCCAATGTTACTTCTTGCCATATATTCTAATAAATCCCGGTTCTACCACTTGCCAAAACCTTAAACTTGAAGAATGATCGGGAAAGTAACGGTTTGTCTTTACGGGTGCACTTAAAAGGTTTCCAAGCTAGTCACTAGGCTCATGTCAGAACAAACTCTCGATTGTGGCAATTTAAACATACTAGAAGATTATTCTCACACGTTATCGGGAGTAAATTCTAGAGGAATTGGTTAAGATCCAAGACTAATTAATTAGTAAGTCGCTCTCATGAAATGCTGGGAATTCAAGGAGAAATCTCTTAACATAAAATTCAAAAAATAAATTAATTTAGGAAGAAAATAGATAGTATAATCGTCTCTTGATGAAAAATGAACGATAGATTTGACGAACGTATCTGTTAGCTAGTAAATTTAATCACGTCATTATAAACTAGAAATCACCAAGATATAGTTGTCCGGATTTGCTGGAAGTAATCGATCGTATCACAATGTCACTATACCATAGCTGAATTGAGAAATGTTGAAATGAGTATGTTTGTAGTGCTACAATGTTACTCTCTGCTACAATGTTACTCTCGACTTTACGCATATATACAAACTCTATATATATTCAAATTGAACGTAGTATAAAGAGTGGCCAAGGATAGTAACGGGTTGTCCAGTACGTCTGCACACAAAAGAATATCCGACCGGTCACTAGGTCAAATGGGCCTAGCAACTCCTTGGTTGGGTGCTGGAAATGTACTATAGTCATCATTTTCTCAATTGGCGATGACAGATCTATGAACATACCCGCGAAATATACCGGCAATATATTTTGGGGATCAAACAATTTTAGAAATACAGAGATATTCCTGTCACTTGTTTATATAGTCTAGACGATTTCACAATAAGTTGTCTTGTGAAAAATTCAAAGACTTTATTCGTTGAATTTGTTTTCAAACAAGTTGAGATTGTAACTCTTGGCTTCAATATATGTATTTATTTACATTTTGCCTTTTATATCTCTTCAGCTGAACAGAACTTTGTATCCTGAAGAACACAAAAAAAATATATAAACAACGTGGAAAAATTGAAGGTATATCCTTTCAAGTGTCTATCTATATAAGGCTGTGTGCCGACAAAAAAATAATAGATTAGGCTATGTATCGATAAAAAAACAAGCTGTCTTCTGAGAGCAGATGGATTGCAGATCTTGCTACCTGAGAAGTGAAGCTGACTGTCTAGACGATCACACGAAAGGAAAAAAGGAAGGTTGAAAAAAAAAAGTCAACCAGAAAATTTACAAATTGATATAAATCATAAATCATGAAGGGATACTTCAGTTTATTCCTGAACTTTGTTATGATATTAATATTTTTAATTTTTGTCATGATATTAATATAATGAATCATTCCAAGATGATATAACGATTTTTCCCAAATTGTGTTTTTATTTGTAAAATTCTCAAATGATTACACTGTCTTGTGTGATATTTATGACAATCAGAATTTACACTGAATGTGAGATTGCAATGCTCATTTTTATTTTTCGTGATATGGATAAAAATACATACATTCAATTTCAATGTCGAGCAGATCCTTTGGACCATATAATTCAGATGTTTGTTCCAAAAATGGTAATTTGAAAATATATTCAGTTTGATCAGGTTAGGAGACAAATAATTCTATCAGAAGAAGACGAGTCCAAATGATGTAACTCTATGAGTACTACAATAAATTCGTTAAAAGACCATTTGGAAGGCAAAATAAAATTACTTCAAAAACTTTTTCCAATCTTTGTGGAAAACAATTAATTTTCTTTTTTTTGATAAATCAGCTACGAGAAACAATTTGACAGACTTCATTAATAGTGATGATGAAATAGTTGATGATCCATCAGAAATTTGTGAAAAAATTAATGATTATTTTATCAACATAGAATCCCGTTTATCTGCAGTTATTCTCGACAGTGATTCTTCTGATTCAGAAATCCAAGAACATTCCTGTATAGACTCGTTGTATTTACAGCCAACTGATGTTTAATAAGTTGAAGGGATTGATGAAATAAATGTGTATACTGCCAAAGCAGTTGAGTCAGAATTGGCACCGTTACTGAGTTAATCAATTGATTCATCATTTAAACAGAACTTGTTCCAAAACAATGTAATATGGCAAAAGTATTACCAATCTAGGAAAATGGTCAAAAATGTTTAAAATTCATCTTGAAAAAATTTGTTAACTAGGCATAAGAGGAAATGTGTATTCTTGGTTCTGAAATTATTCATTCGATAGACAACAATTCGTTTATATGGGAGATTCGAAATCTTCCACAGGAAACATATCTTGTGATGTATCACAGGGATCAATCCTTGGACCTATTTTGTTTCTCATTTTTATCAACTCTATTTCAAATTTGAACTAACAAGGGCATTTAAAATTATTTGCTGATGATACAACTGTAATTTATTACCGAAAAAATAAAGAGATTAAGAATCAAATGGAAGAGGATCTAGGTTTAATAATTGTATGGTTACAGAATCATAAATAAACACCAAACGAGGAGAAATTTCCATTTATGTACATTTCAGAAAGAATCAATCCTGATAAACAGATTGATCCACTAACATTTGGTAAGTTTTGCATCAAATATTCTTAAATATTTGAAAATAATTTATTTCAGTCTAATTTATTCAAAACTCCGATATTTAATATCAATTTGGGGTACTGCAACAAAATCTGTTTAGAAATCATTGAAATCACTTCAAAATAAAGCAATTGAATATATTTTCAAATTACCATTTTTGGAACAAACATCTGAATTATATAATCCAAAGGATCTGCTCGACATTGAAATTGAAAATATGTATTTTTATCCATCTCACGAAAAATAAGAATGAGCATTGCAATCTCACATTCAGTGTAAATTTTGATTGTCATAAATATCACACATCACAGTGTAATCATTTAAAAAAATTCCAAATAAAAATACAGTTTGGAAAAATTCGTTATATCATCGTGGAATAATCTATTATATCAATATCATAACAAAAATTAAAAATTTTAATATCATAACAAAGTTCAGAAATGAACTGAAGTATCCCTTCATGATTTATGATTTATATCAACTTGTAAATTTTCTGGTTGACTTTAATTTTTTTTCTTTCGTGTGATCGTCAGCTTCACTTTTCAGGTAGCAGGATCTGCAAACCATCTGCTCTCAGAAGACAGCTTGTTTTTTTTCGGTACACATCCTAATATATTATTTTTTGTCGGCACACAGCCTTATAAAGATAGACACTTGAAAGGATATGTAGTTTTATTTCATGTTTGATAAGGTAAATTGGTCGCTATTTACTGAGTTATCAAAAGTTATTTTCTGTGTTCTTATGAGAATGAACTTGCGTACATTTTCAACTTTCGTTGGACTTACAAAAAATGCCCTACTACTCCCCGCTCTGAAAAAACATCTAATGGATAGCCTGAAGTCTCTGTAAAAATATATCCAAAATTTGCTTGCTCATACTTGCACTTTTTTTTATATTTAATCAATTGTGAACGCATCAAATATATTTTTTGACTACAATGAATTGACAACTCATTATTTTGTAAAAGAAAACTACTTATTTGCTAGAATGTGACCTCCTTCCGACAAGTTTTCCTATAGTTCTCGCGAGCTTCGAAAACAATCCAGCAGAGAGGAGGATCTGATTGTATTGTTTAACCACCCCTTTGTGACACGGTTTTTCAATATTTTTCCCATGATTCTCGTCAGCCTCAGAAGCATATCCGCGCTCGAAAAAAGGCTCGAATCTGTTTTTTTTTCGAACAACCTCTTTGTGACAAGATTTTTCGAATATTTTTCCCATGATTCTCGTCACTCTTAGAAGCAATTCCGCAAAAAAGGCGCGAATCCGATTTTTTCTTCGAACCACCCCTTCTGAAATCCACCCCTTTGTGACATTTTTTTTTCATATTTTTCCCATGGTTCCTGTCATCCCTGAAAGCAATTTCGCGACAAAACGGCTTGAACCTGTTTTTTTGTCTAACCAACCCTTTTGAAAACTACCCCTTTGTGACAAGTTTTTTTTTTTAATTTTTACCATGATTTTCATTAGTTTTGACAGTCAAAGAGACAATTGACCAACAAAAAAATGGAAATTCCGTTTCTTACATCTGAAAAAATTCGTTGAAACAAAGAAGTATATCCTGAATTTTGCAGGTGAATTTAATGATTTATTGAAATCAATGTCAATTCAAATCAGAATAATAAAAAATGTTCTACTAATTTTAGCCATCTCTTCTCAACTGTAAAATATCTACGGAATTACCTAACATTATTATGATTTTTTTCTTCAAATGTTTTGACAATTATATCAACTCACCGACACAGTGTACGCTTGGCCGAAAAGTCGTCAGACCCTGCACAGAGTAAAGGCTCGAATAAACGATTTTTTTTTGCGATTCGCAAATCGGAAAAAAAACGCCGCATGAACGTTCAGACTCATTCGCCAAAAAAAATAGATTACCTATGAATTATAATTTATGTCATTCTTCGATATTTGGTGTTGATATATGTATTTTTTTCTCATTTTAAAATATTCCAATGGGTCTAACATGGATTCGAAAGGAGAGCAGGTCTGGTTATATTATAGAAATTGAAATATTTATTGGGATCATAGATCTGCATATCACTAACGAGATTGAAATAATATTCCTGCACTTTCCTTATAGCGGAGTATATAACGATTATCTATTTTCTATTTTTGTTTCCAGTTCTTCATAGAGTTTCGAGTACAGTACAGACTGATCTAAATTCTATGGTTCCGTGGTTTGTCCGGATCCGAAAAAGTTAAAATATTTGAACTCTATTACGGTGAACTCTATTACGGCATGACTGGCAGCCAATTTGTTCGCATAAAAATTGCGACATTCGGATGAGTATGTTTTTGCCTTAAGACAGGCATTTTTGGCAAGGCTGAGATACTCGATCTGAGATTTGTTCTTCTATTAATAAACTGTAATATCTGAATGAACTCCAACTAGTTCATTTTCAATTAGTCTAGAAGTATTTCCACCTAATGTAGGAAAACATTGCGGCATAAAAATAAAAAAATCATTTGAATTTAATCCCTTGTACTCCCAGAAGAGAAAAAATCGTAATCGCGCTTCTGGCTGGGTGGCCCGTTCTCCGTGAGGGATGTCTTGTAGAATAAATTATGGTCGGTGGAACGAACAAAAAAATGTTGATTATGCTCCGAGCTTCGAATTTACCTACTTGCACCAACATAATGGGTTCATTCAAGGAGTTCTTGCATGAGTTGAAAAAGAAGTGGATTCCGAATTCAAATCCAGATAAGAAATTGAAGGAAAGATAAAAGACTGAAGATTATTCATAGCAGCTGTTCAGTTTCATTATTTCGTGTGGCATTAGCATGTACAAACATAGCTCCAGGATAATAAGGCAGAATACAATATAAAAGATATGTACTGATGCTCGAAAAAAGTTTATAATATACGTCGAAACCGGATGTAACAACATTGAAGGGACCTTATAACTAAGAACGCTATATCCGATAGTTGTTGAAAGCAATATAATTTTTTTTATTTCAACGAACTTTCAATTTATATATGTAGGTACATATTATGCAAATGGACTGGTTTGCAAATAATATGAGAAAAATCTAATAAAAAAAAATTGTAAAAAAATCTTCAGCTTATAATGAGCACTCGAAATTTTTTTTCCCCATACGACGAGCAACCTAATTAACTTTTTGCTGAAGAATCGGACCACTTATAGGCACTTTGTTAGCTCTTTGGTGTTTACTAAGGCCTCTTCTATAACTTTATGTTCATATGTCCTCGACAGTTTAATTTTTTTTCAAAAATTGCTTTGATTTTGTCCTTCCTGTTCCAAATCGTTGATATTTTAGAGTGTGAGATGCCGCATTCCTATGCAATATCCCCATTTAGCTCACCATTTTCTAATCGCCATATGATGTGAGATTTTTCTTCAATATTAAACACGTTTCTCTTTGTTTGCTACATGGTGACGAAAAAAGCACGATCCAAATCAAATCACAACGATATGCACCTATGACCTGTCAACTGTATTTGTGCGCACTATACAGGGTGGGGCACCCCATACGACACTGTCCCTGTAAACCAAACCATTAATTTTTTCGGGAATTTCTCCATTTCATTATATGTATATTGATTGAGGCTGGAAAAGGAAATTATTTTGGAGTCTACAGGGTGGCCCAAAAAGTGTGACATATCGAAATTGTGTTATTTTAAATGGAACACCCTGTATTTCGTTACACTTTTGAATAGGTTAGGAAAAATTAATATGATTTCATAAAAGGTATTATGTACCGTTCTCGAATTATTGATTTTTTTATGAAAACGCTAGGTTCAATTGGAGACTAAATAACATCGAAATGTATAGAAATCATCCTTTCGAATTATGACCAAGCATAAAAGAGGTTTTGGGCTATTGATTTCGATAAAACCCGTGTCTCAATATTATACAGAATGTTCAAAAATCATTGTCACTTTTTTTTATTTTCGGACAAGGATAACTTTGTTATTTCAAATAGAACACCCTGTATTTTTTTGGTCTTATTAGTAGTTCTTATTTCAATGCATTCTTTGAATCAAGATAGCTTTGAAACGACATTTATTTGATTGCTCACAGAATTCTCATTGACAGTTGTTATACTTCACTTCATCGAAAATATTTACTGTTCACTAAAATGAAGTTATCATTTCTGACAGTAGTTCATTAAACATACTATACAAATTTTATTTATTATTCAACTGAAACAACAAAATATGAAACAAAAATATATTTTATTCGAAGAGCCACTCTCTCTATGAAATACTTCTTAACATTTAATAACATTTGAGGCGTCACTCTTCGAAAAGCAGCCCTTATTCTCTCCTTCATATTTTCCAGTGTGATTGGAGAAGTGTCGTGAACCTCATTCTTCAAGTATAGGAAAAAATCGAGACAAGTCAAATCTGGTGATCTCGCTGGCCAATGTTGTGGTCCTCCCCTACCAATCCATTTATTCGGAAAGCACATATTCAAAAACTGTCTGACACTGAATTGTAACCAATTGTAACCACATCCGTTGTTTGATATTCAGCGTGACATATTCATACATAAGCCATTGTTATGAAATGTAGATTCATCAGAAAATAAAATGGAATCCAAAGAATGTACATCCTCACTAAACTTGTCCAGAACCCATAGACAAAACTCGATTCGTCGATGGTAGTCTATTTCATATAATTCCTGGTGCATCTGGCTACGGTACGGGTGAAATTTGTATTTTTTCATTACCCTAGAAATGCTCCGTCTGCTTATTCCTGTATCTTTCTCGATCTTACGTTTACTCGTATGATTGATCACATAATAAGAAATTCATTTGCCTCATTTCCAATGTTAGGTTTTGGTCTATTTGCCTTTCCATAAGCTACACTTCCAGTCCTACGAAATTCATGTAGCAATCGTTTGAAAACCAACTTGTTTGGATGATTCCGGTCTGGATATTTTTGGGCATACACCCCCGACGCCTAAAGGCAATTCTCTAAACACTCACCAATCGCTAAAATCATATCTATCCGCTCTTGAATGGGATAAGTTTTAATTTTCGACGCTAATGATTCAGTGAATATTTTGAATAAAGTAAAACACAATAACTGTCAATAAGAATTCTTTCAATAAGTTGAATAAATGTCGTTTCAAAGCTATCTCAATTCAAAGAATGCATTGAAATGAGAACTACTATTTGAAAAAGCCAATATCTGAAAAGCTATTTAGGTTAGGTATAGGGAACCCCAATATGAAATGAAAGATAATTGAATTTTATATTGTTCAAACCAAAAAAATACAGGGTGTTCTATTTGAAATAACAAAGTTATCTTTGTCCGAAATTATAAAAAAAGTGACAATGATTTTTGAACATTCTGTATACTATTGAGAAATCAATTGCCCAAAACCATTTAAATGCTTGGGCAGAATTCGAAGGGATGATTTCTATACATTTCGATGTTATTTGGTTTCCAATTGTACCTAGCATTTTCATAAAAAAAACAATAACTCGAGAACTGTTATAGTTAGGTACATAGTACCATATGAAATCATATTAGTTTTTCCTGACCTATTCGAACGAAATACAGGGTGTTCCATTTAAAAAAATACAACTTTGATATGTCACACTTTTTTGAGCCACCCTGTAGACTACCAAATAATTTCCTTTGCAGCCTTAATCAATATACATATAATGAAATGGAGAAATTCCCGAAAAAATTAATGGTTTGGTTTACAGGGACCGTGTTGAATGGGGTGCCCCACAATGTATAATAAGTTTGAAAATAGTGTTTTGTTTTAGTGAAAAAGTAAGACGGTTGCCGTTATAGCTGAATTTCGATGTTGGTTCGTCGCTTCAATCGATATGTTGTTATATCGGGATTCGGCCGGGACTTTGCCATTTAGTCGTTATAACCGATGTCGTTATATCCGGTTTCGACTGATATAGCAAAATGATAGTTTAGAATTGCATCACATGATATAATAAGTGATTACTGATGAGTACTTTTTTTGAAAAACATTATTCTTTGCCCCGTTCATCTATCTGAGTTCTCGATTGAGATTGGATAAATTATGAATAAAAATGCAAATTTTCAGTTTCATATTTTTTCCATTTTTGTCAGATGAAGTTCAACGTCTAGTATTGACATTATAGCAAAATGTTTTTGTTAAATATTCCCAAAAAAATCTATTTCCGTTTTTTTAAATTTGCAGTTGAGATTAATTGTCTTTACGATACCTTCATATTTTAAAACCACATATAATATAATGAGTGTAACAGTATCATGGTACACCTACTCTTCTCCTTTAGTTGGGAAGATAAATGAAATTTGGAACATCCTTTCATATGGTTACGATAATAACCCGTCTCTTATTGAAAATACTACTGTTTCACCGGCTGCTTTTCGACTGACTATTATTGGATTTCTGAATTCTGCGTGATTTTTTTTCAATCCAGTGATAAGTAACATTTAAAACATCGATTTACTCTAATTGATGCATGCGATGGTTGAGCAATTTGCATCCCTTTGGAAATATCTACTGAAGGTCACATTTTTCGAACAGATGAAACGTAATGTGAGTCAAAAATGCATTCCATAAATATCTCAGGAGAGTTCAAAGATGGATCAAATCGGTCAGGTAGTTTCAAAATGGCACCTCTCAATCTTCAATTTTTATATCAATACAGCCAAACTATTTGTGGTTTGGTAGATTTATCTGCTGCAGAAGTTCCTATCGAAAAGTTTTTCTCTAGGATGCACATACAAACAGAAAATCGCTCTAAATTCACCTTGCTGTTTTTCAATCAATTAATAAATTTGTATGTTCCTTTCATAAGAGGTTATTTCGTTCGTGTTGAGAATATGCCATTTGACAAAAGCTGATCTTTTACACACATAACTCTTGAATTGGGTATTATAGAACAGCTTATCTGTGAAAAACGAACAATATATTTATGACAGTTCAGAATATCATCCATTTGGTATCAACCGGATTTTGACATTTCTCAAACTTCAGTACTGTCTATATCCATATTAGGCCAATCAATAGAGATTTTCTGTGATAGAAATACTACCAGGGAACCGACTGTGCCATCATACGAAAAATGATTCGTAGTTATATCCTGTTATGTTTCCTACTCGCAACTGTCATTGCTCAAGTTGTTATAAACATTTAAAAGCATTTTTTATTGTTTTTGACTTGTATCTTGAGAACTAATGAAGCAATCCCAATACTCTCAATGGACGAATTGTATAGAATCAAAATGCAAAAAATTAGCATACGCGCGACTCGATCGGATTATTAGTAATTGTGAAAAACCGAAAAAACCAGAAAAAAAACTGAGTTTTCACCACATTTCAAGTTGTAGTGCAGGCTTCCCACGACATAGGAGTGATTGATATGTACTTTATGTGTGTACGCACATCTTGGGGTTCTGATTTTACGAGGGGTGTAAGAAATTAATTTTGCGTTGTCTGATAAAAAATATTTTTTTCAAAAACTTTATGGGTGACAAGAAAAAAGATTTAACTAAGGCAATCAACAGGTAATTCTCTATAACTGGTGTAATTTCCATGAATGCACATCTTGCGATTCCGATTTTACGAGGGATGTAAAGAATTGACGTCGTCCGATAAAAAACCATTATCTCAAAAACTGTATGGGTTACAAGAAAAATAATTAAGCTACGGCAATCAACATGAAATTCTATATAACTGGTGTGATTTTCATGAACCCACATCTTGGGGTCATGATTTGACCAGAGGTGTAAATAATTGACGTTGCCCGATAAAACATATTTTGTTGAAAGCTTCATGGGTGATAAGAAAAACGATTTCCCTATGGGAATCAACATGAAATTATCCATACTTGTTGTGATTTTCATGAAAGCACATTTTGGGGTTCTGATTTTAGGAGGCGTGTAAAGAATTGACATTACCCGATACATTTTTTTTTCGGAAACTGTATGGGTAGCATGAAAACGTTTACACTTCGGTAATTGACATGAAATTCTCCATAATTAATGTTAGTTTCATGTACGCGCATCTGGGGTTTCTGAAAATAAATAAGATATTTTTGCTGAAAACTGTATGGGTGACAAAAAAAAAACTATTTCACTATGGCAATCAACATGAAATTCTCCATATTTGTTGTGATTTTTAGGAACGCACATCTTGGGGTTCTGATTTTACGAGGGTTGTAAAGAATTAACGTTGACCGATAAAAAATCATTTTCTCGAAAACTGTATGGGTAACAATAAAAATGATTCTCTATACCTAATGTGATTTCCGAAGACGCACATAATGGGTTTCTGATTTTACGGGGGGTGTAAATAATTAACGTTGCCCGATAAAAACATATTTTTTTCAAAAACTGAATTGGTGACAAAAAAATCGATTCCACTACGGTAATCAACATGAAATTTCCTATAATTGGTATGGTTTTCATGAACATCTTGGAGTTCTGATTTCACAAGGGGTAAAATATAATTTTCTCGAAAACGGTGAGGGTGACAAAAAAAACTATTTCACTACAATAATCAACAGGAAATTCTCTATAACTGGTATGATTTTCATGAACGCACATCTTGGGGTTCAGATTTTACGGAGGGTGTATAGAATTGACGATGCCCAATGAAAAAATAATTTTCTCGAAAGCTGTAAGGGTGTCATCGAAAGCTGTTGAATTCCTAATCCCATGTAAATTTTGAATATTTCCAGCCACATCTTTCTAGTCCGGGTGCTAAAAAATATGTAACCCAGCAATAGATTTTGATTTTCCACTATGTCAGCATGTGTGGCTGGAAATCTACGGATAACTACACAACAATTCAAAAAAGTATTCAAACGAACGGTAATATCTCATGTGCCACAAAAAATAAATTGATAAACTTTCGATATTATGGATTTCTAAATATAAAATGAACAAAAAAAATTATTGTTCATCTAACGAAAATAACAATAAAATTAGACCGCGAAAAAACATTTTTTCAGATATAGCCAAAACATTAAATACTGTTAAATACCCTTAGCTGTCTTGGAGGATTCAGATTGTGGAGGTGTAGTTAGAAAGTTGAAGTTGAAGTTGAAGTGAAGAGAACAGTATGGAAACGGTAACTTTTTTACTAACACAGAGCGAACTGTAGAGCACTGTTCCAGGCTCATTATTATTCGTTCGAATGTTTCTGGAAAAGTCATCAGTTTTGGCATAATTACGATCTGAAGATTTCGAGAGTAGGAGTATAGTACTACAAAACGTATATTCTCATTTTGCGTTGAAATGCCGCAAAATAGGTGAAAAATACTTGTTAACATGACAGAGTGCGTGAAAGCGGCTGAGTAGTAGGGGTAGAGCAGCAGACGCAGGGAAGCGTATGAATAGTAATACAAGCGCGTTTCAATTATGCCAGAACTAAATCCTACAGTGCCTTAATTTTTCACACATAAAGTACATATCGATCCCTACTATGACGTAGCCTGCTTTAATACTTCAAAAATGGCGGAGTTATGACACGCAGATTTTGATCCTCTCCAATTTGTCTATCGAGAACATCTGGATTGCTGCTTCATTAGTTTTCATGTTACAGGCAAAAAACCAAAAACAAAAATATTTTTTGCATTTAAATGTTTATAACAAATTAAGCAATGAAAGTTGCGAGTAGAAAACAAAACAGGATATTACTACGAACCGTCTCTCGTATGATGGATCAGTTGGTTTCCTGGTAGTATTTCGCCTGAAAAGATCTTTATATCGTTATTTATATTACAATTTTAAGTCGCAAAGCCACCCTAAATGCGAGTTATTATCAATATTAGTTTTCTATACACTTATCGAAGCTTTTAAACGATCGTTATTACAACTTACATTTGTATGTATGCATTAATAGCTCAAATCTTGCGCGGAATTTGAATCTACTCTAGTAGTTGTATGATTAACGTGAAATTTGGCAGGTGTTCATGATTCCGGTGACAATGCATCATGGAATTGTTAAGGAGAAAACAGTACCGGCGGCCCGTGCATGGCGGACGAGTTTTGTGATTATGATTCAGTTGTATTCAAAATTGATATGTGTGGGGTTTTCGGTTTCCATTTATCATGATTCTTTTGTAACAATTGAAAAATTCAAGATGGCGGCCCAGTATGCAAGGACGAGTTTCAGGATTATGATTCGGTTGTATTCAAATTGGTAGGTGGGGTTTTCGCAGACAGATATCACAAATTTTCTGTCAAAAAATTCATAAATCTCGATGGCGGCCCAATATGGCGTAAGAGAGCCGGTGGTTATAGGTCGTCGATTCCAATGGAAATTGGTATGTGGGGCTTTTGGGGACTGGAGATTAAGATTTTTCAGTCAACACCTCGAATTGAAGATGGCGGCCCAACATGGCGACGAGTTTGTGATATAGCCCGATTCCATTCAAAATTGCGTGTAGGTGTTTCAGGGTTGGACATCTTGATGTTTTTGTAAGAATTCACATGAATTCAAGATGGCGGCTATGGGATGGCAACATGTTTTGTTATTAAGGTATGTGTTCTTTTGGTGTCGGAAATTATCGATTTTTAGTCAAAATTCAATAAGATGACGGATTTCAACGACTGAAAAGAATAAAATAAACTTCATTGGAAAAAAAATTTGTTCACCGTTTCACCTATGTGGTTCTGTTAATTAGTAGCTTGTCGTCTATAAAATAATAGATATTCGTGGCAAGATATTTGATCTGCTACTCACAGAATAACAACGAATAAACAAGTAAATACATTATTTTTTTCATGCATTTGTATAAAAAAGCTTTATTTCTAAAAAAAAAAAGTGCAATTCTTAATGCGTTTTCATCATCAATTCCATTTGTGAACTCCATTTAATAGTAAGTTTGTTTTGTTCTTACACTACAGAGTCCTGATGATAAAACACGAAGTTTCAAAACGTCAAAAAATTTAGCAATTGGTTTTTTCTAGTATCTCAACTGAATTCCAACCAACAACTGAAATCTGCAAATTACTTCAACATCAATTGAAGGCTATACCTTTGAGGTGCATCCATAGTGAAAAATAAATATCCTTAATGAAATATTTGTTTTTTATGGGCCCATAAACAATTTCTCAGTTCGAGGGAAAATCAGAAAATGTATCATTCCATAAAGTACATTTTCTAATAATAAGTGCTTGCAAAATTATTGAACATCGGGCATGAAGGTTTGTTTGAATATAGTTCTACTTTTTAAGGCAAATAATAATAAAAATTTATAAAAAGCTGTTTCTTCAAGACTACAAAACCTGAATTCGAAATTTCAAGCCATTTTGCATGCATGAAATGGTATTGTGACCATTTCCGAATGAATTCGATATAGTGAACTGTCTGGAATTAGATCTTTTGTATTGACTGAAGTGCTGTTTCCGACGTTTTCAGCAATATTTCTAAAGAAAATTCACACAAACGACATGATTAACTGAAATTATATTAACAATTACAGCAAACTGTCACTTTTTTCATATACACACTAAAAAATTTTCGGAAACCCGGGTGAAACCATAAAGCCACCAGAATAATGCGCTCTTCAATAGTAATATAACAAGTGAAATAAAATTATCGATCATTTTGGGAAATTTGCCCCTGCATTTTAAAGAAAATCTTTTAAAACCCTTTTTTTAAAGACAACTTTATTCAAATGACAAAAAGAAAAAAATGATTGTTTTGGATGTGTGACTGAGTAATTCCGTGATTATTTTCAAAGCCAATCTAAAATCATGGAATAACCTACGTCAAAATAAACAATTTTTTTAACTTTTAGTGCATCTAAAAAATTGAAAATTTTTTAATTTTTTTTTTTGTGCTTTATTATTTAAAGTATCCCCAATTTTGCATTATTTTGACCCCTTTTTTTCCTGAAGCTTTTATCTAGTCCTTCAATGGGAGACCATCTTAAAATTAACTCATCCGCCATTTTGGGACTTCCCCTATTCAATTTATAATTTCAACTGGAAATCAATAATCTTCTACTGAATTCATAATCTCCGACCTCAAAATTAAACCCAATTCTTCGTGGGCCATAATTACAAAACTCGTCCGCCATCTTGAATTTGTGAATCCATAAAAAAAATTATACCATCATACTCAACTATAACCATCAGTATGCAGCTACCCCAATACTGGCGCAAACCTCAAAATTTTTGCCGCTAGATGGCCCCTTTCACATCGCGTACGTGGGGGGGGGTCACGTTGGTTCGCTTTTGTTTTTCGCTATCTAACCTTACCTACAATATTCCGAAAACATGGTCAACCTAAGATGCCTAAAACCCTGGTGTATTCATGATTAGATTTTGTTTAAAATTTTTTGGGGGACAAAAATGAAGAACGTTAAATTCTGCTTAGAACTTCATTAGTAGATGGCGCGGTTAAGGAATGTTAGTTTTTTTGGACACGCAAAATATAAACCAAACCTATGAAATTTTTTTCCTGTCAACTAACTTCATGCAAAAAATTTTGGAATTGATCGTTTAAAAAGATTATGTTCTACGAAAAAGACCCCCTCAGAACAGTTGGCGGGAAAATGAGATGAAACCCAAAAAACTTACTACAAGTTTACATCTGTCGCTAAAATAAGTTTTTTTTCTTAAAAGTCTGCCGGGTGTTTTTTTTTTCAAAGTGATTTCTTCCTCAAATGGCCTTTTTGGGATCTAAACTTCCACGAAGGAATGAGGAAAGGTAAAGAGTGGACGTTTTCAAATGATAAATTTAAACGAAAGGGGGGGGTTGAAAAATGTCCGATGACATTTTTCCCTTAAACTTCCGATACAAACATTCCAAGTTTCCCCGCCCATCTCTCCCGGCTTTTACCTTTTAAAAACCTTCTGTTTGAACAAAATCGAGTTCGTATATATAAAAATCTGTTGAAAGTTGAAATCATGAACCCTGGTGGGGACAGTCTAGCTGCCCGCTATCTTAGAATGACTTCTCGGGAAAAGGTGACCCTACTAAAGGTGAGGGGAAAAAACAATTACTAAATGTTTCTTTTTTTATTTGTCAGTAACTAACTATTAAAAAACCATTCAGCCCATCTCCCGGACTATTACCTCTCTAAAAACCCTTTCTGATATGAACAAAATAAAGAGGTTCATTGTGATATCATAAAATCTGTTGATGAAGTTGAAAATCGATGAATCCTGGTGTGCAACAGTCTAGGCTGTTTCCCACTATCTTAGAATGACTTCGGGAAAAAGTGAGCCCAAAAAAAAGGGTGGGGGGAAACAATTATCTAAATTTTCTTTTTTTTTTCAGAAACCCCGCAGGGAATCGGAGGAAGAAGGGATCTAAACCAAAGGAAGAACAATAAGGCCCCCCCCAAGATCGTAAGGCTAATAACTATGATTGGGATAATTACCCTTTTTTTTTAATAAACACATGAATTTCACTGTAAGCGTGGGCTTTTCATTCTAGAAGAGATCTTGTTTTTGGCTAGTAAATTGAAAACCCGGGGGTCTCATTTTTGGGAAAGAAAATACCCCTAAAGAATTTTCCAATACTTTTAGTCGAAAAAGGATTAAAATTAATTTATACATATACAGTATTTTACTAGTAGTGGAGTGATTTTAAATTTTAGCTTCAGAAAGTTAGGGGACTGTGGGAACTTTTACTTCATTAGTGATGATGGAACCTATAAAAAGTTACCAACCTTTAAAATTGTGTTTAATTTATTATTCAACAAAAAAAGGTTGCAAAATTACATTGTTATTAATATCTTAAAAATAAATAAAAAAAAAAAACTGTACCGCCATTTGGAAAAGGGAAGTTCATAAAAAAAGGTGTATAAATATTTTTTTTTAAGAAAAATAAGCTTCAGTTTTTTTCTAATTGAAAATGATATGGACCTTAGTGCATTTTTGAGGGGCACGTAGCCGATCCCTTCACTTAATTTGTTAAAAATTTTTTTATCTAATTGATAAATTAGGCTAAAAAAATTTAAAAAAAGAAGGAAAAAAATAGCTAAAGAAATGTCGTTTTCAAATGTAAAAAAACAATAGGAATAGTCTCGGGAATTATTTTATGAAGTTACGTCAAAGTAAATTTTTTATAAAATCAATTAAAAATCCCATTCTTTAAATTTTCAAGATAAAAATTAAAAATTTGTACAGTTTAGTCCCCAAAAAGACATTGGAAAAGGGGTAAATGGAAAGAATCATAAAATTTTATTTAAAAAAAAAAACAGTCGTCTATTGAAAATTTCAAAAAAAAGAATAAATGAATTTTTTTGGGCATGCTTCAAAAACTCTAGTTCAAAAATTTTTTAAATTTTTTGAATATTTCTAAAGCGTGTAATCTGTCTTCAAAAGGTTTAATTGGTTTTTTTAAAAAAAAATTAATTAATAATAAAATTTCAAAAAATAAACAAATGTTGTTCCAAAATCCCATTTTTGTTGAATAAAATTTAACAATTTATATAGAAAAAAAAAGTTTTCCTAACCCAAACTTTATTTTTATTACGACCTCAAACAAGGTATACGGGGCGTATTTTTTTTTTTTTTTCAATATAAGGTAAATTGTATCAAATAGAAAATATTGGGTTTTTTTGTAAATTAGAATTGTTCATTTTTTTAAATGAGTTCTCTTAAAATTTTGTTTTTGAATAGAAATATAAGTTTATCTTTTGATGTATTTATATTGGGTCGCAATATCATATTTGAATGTTAAAAAAGATTGAAATCGAGAACCTTGATCGTTGTTTAGTGCTCACCTGACGCTCTACTAGAAATCTACCTTTTGACTATCCACGCCATCGTTTTTTTAATGTCATAATGGTTCAGCGACCTCAAAACCCTTTGCATCAATTTGGGGAAAATTTGCCTAACAAAAAATTTTTTTCATTTTTAAACAATTAATAAACAAGCGCCACGAATCTAAGTTTATAACTTTACGAACAATTTTTCAGTAATATCAGAAGGTTTCAGGAAAAAAACCCGGGGAAAACCAAAAAAAGTTTACTCCCTATATGAAGGTTATTTGAGTTCTTCGATAAGATGGTGTTGAAAAAAGTGAAAATTTAATTTTAAAAACAATTTTTTTGATGGATTAAAAAACTGTTTGAGGGGTTTTGAATGGGAAAGAAAAAAAGGTGAAAAAAAAATTCCTTCAGACTAGAATATGATTTTTTTTTAAAAACTTTTTTTTGAAACAAACTAAGTAAATTTTATGTAATTTTGGGGACTTCATAAAATCTTTTCCTCCATCTAAGATTTTTATCATGAGCAAACGGGGGGAGAAATACAAAATACCCAAATCGGTGGAGCCGTATCAAAAGGAAATAACCATACAAAATAAAGGTAAGGTTTATAATTAGAATTATTTCGGAACACCTCTAAAATTCATATAACACTGCAATAAAGGAATAGTTTGTTCTAAAATATTTAACATCGACCGTACCGTACAACCTCAAAATATTTCACAACGAATTACCCAACAAAGGCGACAAAAACACAATCACAGAACGGATCAGAACCAAATCACAAAAAAAAACCCCCGTGTGGTATGTAATTCGTTTACTGAATTATGACAAGAAACGACGTCGGGGCCATCTGAAATAGATAACCCCCCTTTATCAAAAGGGCTGGTGTCCCCAGTTTGTCCCTATTTTACAGGTATAAGTGAAACACCAATTTTTTTGACATCTTAGTCTAACCAACGAAAAATATACGAAAGGGCCCCAAACCCAACCTATAAAAAAACTAGCTTTTTTTGGCGCCCAACCCTACGTATGGAAAAACATGACCGCCTGTTTTAAAAGAGAAAAAACGGCCGCCTGTCATTGGGTAAAACATGGTTTCCCAGAAAAAACATGATTGTCTCATTGGAAAAAAAAAAAAAAAGGCCCCTGTCATCAGAGAGAAGAAAAAATGGACGCCTGTCATTGGAAAAAAGCACCGGCATAGAAATTAACAGAGTGGCTCAAATAATAGCAAAATTTTTGAATTCATACATTTTTAATACGGTGGACCAAAAAGTAAAAATCTCGATTCGGCTAATTTTCAACGGCCAATGTGAAACGATTACTCGAGCCATTTTGGGCCGAAAACGATTTAAAAAAAAACAATTTTGATTTACCAAACCGGGGAAGTATCAAATTGAAGAAGAGATTGTAAATTCATCCCTTTTCCCTTACTTTATCGCAGAACAATAAAAAGCTATTTGAAACTTTTAAAAGCATGGAATAACAAAATCAATCTAATTCGTAACGGGATCAGGGGGTCCAATCCTTCAAAATGAAGGAATGTCGAAATTTTGGGCCAAACCCCGGGGACCGCCGGATCCCCCTGAAAGGTGGAGGATTTCAGTGTAAATGGATTCGTCTCAATGTAAAGAAACATAATTGGTATTTTCCGATGTCAAAGGGTTGGGAATCTTCGTTATTATTGAACACGTTTCATGCTTCGTATTTCTTTTGATTTTTTTGAGCCCCCTTTTGGAATTTCTAAAGCGTGGGTTTTTTTTTCCATTGACAGGCGCCCATCTTTATTATCTTCAATGACAGGGGGTTTTTTTTTTTCAATGAAGTGGGGTTGGGCCCCAAATTAAAAACTAGTTTTTTGGTTAAAATATTTCGTTAAATTTTCATCTTTCGGTAGAGGTGAGGTTAGAAGCAAAATCATGAGCTAACCCAACGGAAACCCCCCCACGTAACGTCTCCCTCATCGAGGGTATACGGATGTGAAAGGGGGCGCCTTCAGGGGGAAATTGTGAGGTTTGCGCCAGTATTGGGAACCAAAACCACTACCTAATCCTCCAATCTCAGCTATCACAAAAGGTGAACCAACCCAAATATTCCCCAAACAAAATACCCGAAATGCAAAACAATGGCCTCTACCTATTCCATTTGCACCTTATTAAACCCAAACGTAGCAGATCACCAAAGGGCATATATTTACCGAATACCGCAAACCCAAATCAGTCCAAAAGTACCCCGGGGCCCCGTGCTTTTTTTTTCATTAAAAATTTTCATTTAACTTGCTTCGTTCATATGTCCTCCGTCATTTTTTGGGTTCAAAATTTAATTTTTTTTGGAGCCACCGACATTGAACTAAATTTTGGCGGGTGTTCAAAATTTCCCGGTGACAATGCATTATGAATTTTTTTTGGAAAAAAAAAACAAAATGGCCCCCAAGATGGCGGACGATTTTTGTGACTAGGTGGATTATTAAAGGGTTTGGGGGTTTTTGGAAAACAAGTTGAAATTTTTTTGTCAAAATTCAAAAATTCAAGATGCGGTTCGGGAACGGCGGACAAGTTTGTGATTATGGCCCGATTCTTTAAAATTTGTAGGGGGGGTTTGGAAGTGGGAGTTTGAATTGTTTGTAAAAATTTTTGAAATTGAAATGGCGGCTTATGGTTTTTTAACCGACAAAACCCAAAAAAGGAGGAGGTTCTCTAGTCGACCTGTATTTTTTTTTTCCATCTTTTTTTATTAATTGATCCATAATTTTTACTGATATCCGATTCCGATAATTTTTGATGTTTATAATCGTTCTGCGTGAAAAATCGGTAGGGTCAATCGGAAGGAAATCAGACCATTATCTTGTCAACTTGAAATACAATTTAAAGGGGTGAAACCCCCTTTTCATTCATTCAAGTTTGGACTATTATGCATTTTTTTCACGAAACCAAAAAAGGGGGAGGTTTTCTATCGACCGAATATTTTTTATTTTACTATGACCACCAAAATTTTCTGAGACGCCCGATTGCGATAATTATTTTTTTTTAGTGGATAGGTGTATTTTAATTTGTCCCAGAATTTAAATGATGAATTACCCCCAAGGGTAGCAAAATGAAGGATATTGATCACTCACCTCTAATTCTGGTCCGTTAACCGATTCTTCGGATAACTTTGTCTGGGTTCTTCGATTTGGGATGATTCTTTTTTTAATGATAAGGATACCTTATTTTTGGATTTAAAAAATTAGCCCCCCTTAGGGGGTAAAAAAAAGGGGGGGATAATTGATTTTTCACTAGTGAACTTTGGGCACAAAATACGAGTTGACAATGACAGATCGTTTGACATTTTTCTTGTTCCCTCCGTCAAAATCAGTATATTTTAAAGGATGGAATGATATACAAATAATGAAATAAATAACCAGAACAAAAAAATAATTTATATTAAAAACAAATAGTGAAAAGTGAAAATATATCATTTAACTGGTAATAGTTAAAGAAAAGTTGGGTAAGTAAGTATTTTGGAAGTAATCAAAAAAAAAGTAGGTAAAATTGGTAGATTTTACCCAAAAAAATTAAAAAAATAAAAATTTTTTAACAAAATTAAAACCCGACGAAATCGGAACTAAAAAGTAAAGAAAAAAAACGTTTTAAATAATTGAACCGACGGAATAATCAACTGAAAAGAAAAAAATAAAAAAAACCTTCTTAGTCAAAATGATTTGGCCCCTAAACAAATGAATTTAAACTGTTTTTGGTCGGCCAAACAAACTCCCAAATTGAATTGGTGAAGGTGAATGATGGCGCGAGATGAAAGGCTGCTTTTTGATGACTTCTTTCTTGATAATGATCTTCGATAATTGTTTGTTTGGCGCCCACTCAAAATCGTTTCCCATTAGTTTAGGGGAAACAATTTTCATTTAGCTGGAAGGTTTATTTTAGCTTCTCAGGATTTTTTTGTCGTTTAATTTTTTGTTAAAAAATTTTTTTTATAGAAAAACAAAATGGCGCCCAAGATGGCGGATGAGATTAAGGTTTATGGTCAGATTTGATTCAAAATTGGTAGTGGGGTTTTTAAGGTCGAAGATTATGAAATTTTCTTCAAAAAATTCTGAAATAAAAAGGGGTCTCCCCAAATGGCCGATGATTTTGTGTTTGGTCGATTCTATTCAAAATTGGGATGGAGGGTTTTCGGGGGCAATTATGTTTTCCAAAAAATTCACAAATTCAAGATGGCGGACTAGTTTTTTTAATTATGACCTATTTGATTACAATTTCTATGTCGGGGTTTTTTAGGTCGGATATTTGTTTATCAAAATTATTTTAAAATTGAAATTCATAAATAAATGGAACCCAAGATGGGGGATAGTTAATCTTAAGATGGGCTCCTATTGAAGGACAAATAGCTCAGAACTTCAGGGGTAAAGGCCCAAAATAATGCATAGATTGGGCGTACTTAATACAAAAGCACAAAAAAAAATAATTAATAAAACTTTTAAAGAAACTTTCATTCAAAAAGCACTGAAGAGTAAAAAAAAATCGCTTTGGATTTTGGGCGTAGGTAATTCCGTGAGTTATAGATTCGGAAGCTTGTGTATTTGAGTGAT